>JAPZDZ010000007.1:19330904-19341805 GCA_029783805.1 Acanthurus tennentii | reverse complement strand
AGGAAAACACAAAAAAATAATGGTTCCTTCACAGTAAAATAAAATAAAATATCAAAAGCAATGAGACCCTACCTCTTAAATATAATTTACATGACTTTTTTTAAACTTAATTCTTCACTTTCTCATTGTTGTTATTATAATCTCTGTAGAATTTTCTGAAGGATTCCTCAAAGAACTCAATTCTGTGTTCTGATGTATCCTTAAATTGGGAACAGCTAAATCCAGAAGACATTTTCACTGAATGCAATTATGTTTATATGCATTTTCTTTAATTATCTATCTTACTTTAAATATCATAGATATATGTCATCATATAGTTTAACGTAAACCAAGTACCTTCTTTGTTAATTTTGAGAATTTGTAAATATACTTTTTTTTTCATTTTGTTTTCCATTTTGTATGCACATACTCTCCTGTTGCTTACACCTGTCATCTAGGTCAAGGAGCAAGGATGTGAAAGTATTTTCAGTGCTATCTGTCAATGTACATGTCCTTTGTCTTTGTTTTGTAGCCAAACAGACTACTACTGCTTTTGTTTGTCTTTGTGTGTAGTAAAAGAGGATGTACACTTATTCAGAGATATAATTACAATACAGTTTCAAAATAGGTGTTTTTTAATAATTGTTATAAGTGTTTAGATGCTTTGGAATATAGTAATCTCCCCTAATTTTGTTAACATGATAAGACAACTGTGACGGTTGTACAAAATGGAATCATTAATTATTTTTGCAATTTACAAGGACACTACAAAGTCAAATGTCTTATATGTTCCCTTTATATATGTTAACATTAGATCTTGTGTATGTAGAGACAACCATGCACACATAGGGAATTCTATTTTAGATTAATTTGTATTTGTAACTTTCTAAGCATTTCTGCACAGTGGTAACCTCTGACAGAGAAGCACAATTTTATCAGTTGTTATTAAAAAGGCTTGAGGTGCTTGACAGCCTCTGAGCACAATCTCTCGACAGGGGTTTATGGTGTATAAAACAAGGCAGGGGCACCATCCTTCTTTGAACAGGGGCACAGGATCTTTCCATGGCATATGAAGAGAGAGGAGGAGAGAAGATGAGGGGGAAAAAATGAGAGAAAAGCAGAAAAGACTCCAGGGAGGATGGCAATTTGAAAATAAGCACTGGTCGAATCTAAATGTATGGCAAGTGGAGAAAAAGAGGAGAGAGAATAAAGAGGAGAAAAAATGAGAGGGGGGAGAGAGAGGCCAAAAGTAGTGCTCAGAATGTCTTGGAAGCCCCCCAGCAGCATGAGCCTAAATAGCAGCATAACTAATCCAAGGCAAGCCTGAGCCAGCCCTTACAATATGTTTTATCAAAATGGAATGTTTTAAGTCTACTCTTAAATGTGTAGAAGGTGTCTGCCTTCTGGATTATAGCTGTAAGTTGGTTTCACGGGACAGGAACTTGATAGCGATCTTCGTTCCTACCCTCACCTATGGTCATGAGCTTTGAGTAGTGACCGAAAGAACAAGATCGAAAGAACGTCTCAGGATCTCCCGGGAAGAGCTGGATTAAGTAGCTGGGGTGAGGAAAATCTGGGCTTCCCTGCTTAGGCTGCTGCCCCTGCGACCTGACCCCGGATAAGCGGAAGAAGATGGATGGATGGATGGATGGATGGATGGATGAGCCTGATTTTTTGCAATGTCAGATGAAAAACAGCAGTCTTAAGACGTTGTTAAAGGACATGTCCTGATTAAAGATAACCCCCAGGTTTCTTACTGTAGAATTGGTTGCTAGAGTGAAACCACTTTAGGTAGTTAAATCAATATATAGGGCTCTAATTTTGTGGCGCAGGGTGGCGCCGCACAGTGGTAATTTTGTGCGGTGCACGGCGCACCACTATGGCAAGCGTATTTGACAATTTGGTAGACTGGGGTGCGCCAAGATAGGCGTGGCAGCGCACCACGGGAAGGTGTCCACAGATTCAGCTTGGTGCACTGACAATTTCATGACAAAACACTGCGCCGAAGGTGCACTGAAAGTTCACCAGCTCCGACCTGGTCTTTTCTCAGCGCAAAGGAAGCGCGCCGGGCATAGCAGTAATTTGGCTGACCAGCGCGCAGTGCGCACACCTCACCAAAACCTCACAGGCAGGTGTCAGGCACATTTTAGTGCAATAAACAATCACAGCAACCACTATTTAATGTAACCATCTGAACCAGTATATACATTTGTATTTATATTAATTGTCCCCTCACATCTGGTGTCAGATCAAAGACTTTTGTCACGCACAATTGAAATTCAACCTGACAGCAGCTGGAAGTGACACAATGTCCTCCGTTGAGCTCATCCTGAGGCTAGGGTTGCCACCTTTGATTTGTAAAAAACCGGACACTCGAACAAATGTTTGGGGCGGAGGGCTCAGCCACTATCACCAATTCAGAGTGTCGCCCAGTCAGGATTGTAACTAGTGTTAACACCCGTCCCGTTTTACCCAGAATTGTTCTCATTTTTCACCGGCTGTCCCGGGAAAATAAAAATCTCTCTGGAGACACAATTTGTCCCATTTTTGGGGGAAAATACAAAAACCTCATTTGATTTCCTTCGTTCTGTAATATAGAAAGGTCCCCGTGCTTCTGCAGCTATTTAAAATTATCTCAGTTTTCTTACCGACTATACATACATCACTCACTCGCGCCCCATCTCTCAAAGTGGCTCTAGGGAGGGAAACTCGACCTAAGTCCGTGCTGAGGTCTTCTTTTCACCATTTGAAATGGGAGGAGCGACGACTGACGAGGAAGGAGATGGAGCAAATACATACAAGCCACCAGCACGAAAAAAACGATATACTAGTTACAATCCTGACTCTCTGAACTTGTGATAGTGGCTGAGCCCTTCGCCCCAAACATTTGTTTGAGTGTCTCATTTTTTCACAAATCAAAGGTGCCAGCCCTAATTGTAACCAGTTGTAACTAATAATTAAAATACTAATAAATTGTAATTGTAACTGTGCCGTCTTTGCTCTGACAACTTTTTTTTCAATTCTCCTTACATAATTGAACCGTTTTTTACATTGGGCAGCGGTTCTCAGAATATCTGGGCAAACTTGATTGACATTATTAGTGACTTCCTCCCGGGCTGTTTTTTCATCAGCCCGTGGAGGTCTGTTCGCATTACCATATATTCTGGTGCGGCGAGCTTGGACCTCCCCGACCAGCACATCAGTTTCCTCCTGGGAGAAGTTTGGTAGCCTTGAGCTGCTGCTTTCTTCTTCCATGGTGGTGGCCAGGTGAAATTGGCACCGCCTTGCCCTCAGCGAATTTAAAGGCATTGAGAGGCGTGCATTTGATTGGTGAAGATTGCACTCGGCTGCTTCTCTCCTCCCCCTTTGCCCCCTTTGACACATGGTGGAAACAAAACCCTCAGAACTAAAACTCAGTTCAATCCAGCCTTTATTGTGAAGTGTGAAAGAACACTGAAAATATGGTCTACTACGAAAACAATAAAAATAAGGATACACCAAACGAAGGGCCTTGAAAAATCAAGGTTAATGTACAGAGTGTTTAAGAATGATAAAGTTAATCCTTTCACAAGACAAAATAGGGGCCCACATTAGATAGTATCTAACATTCTAATCAGGAAATCTACATACTTGGCTCACATCAAGAGCAGAAAGGGCTTTTCAGGAGGGGAGTATTGTAGAGATAAAGCGATTCAGTAAGGGGAAATTCTATGTAAAACTATTCCAGTAGATACCCACAATTTAAAGTGATAACATCTAAGTTTGCATAAAGTGGTGGCTTTTAAATGCCCTTTCTTTTTTAATCTCTTTGTCCCCTCCTGCCTCAGTGAAAAATCTAATGTACTGTTCTGAATTGGTACTCTGGCTCAATCTTGTAATCTCTTTCCATTATGGCTGATTAGCACCTGTGTCCAATAATATTTGACTTTGACTTGATTTGACGTTCCCTAATGTGAGGTAATTTCATGTGGTGTCCCTTCCCTCTAGGTCATCAAGTGCAAGGCAGCAGTGGCCTGGGAGCCCAACAAGCCTTTGGTGATTGAGGAGGTTGAGGTAGCCCCACCACAGGCCAATGAGATACGCATCAAGGTATAAGACATTCACTGCGAGAATACACACAAGTAGACACACTGGTGCGAATTCCTATTAGAATTGTGCTGATTTTGCTGCTTTTTAAGCTACAAAAATAAAATAGGAGTGAATTTGGACATTACAAAGTTCTAGCAAAGGGTGAAATGTACCTGAAAAATATCTAATCTATACCTGCACAACCAAGCAAATATTGTCTTGGAGCTCGTGCACTGTTTGCATGTGTTTAAATTAGGTAATATGCAAGTATTGATGAAAATGGCTGACTTTTATGCAAATCAGCAAAACAGCAAAAAGTCCAAATAGCAAGTACCGGGGCTAGTAGCCATGCACATTTAAGGTGAAAGTTATAGTGTCCTCAAGGAGTTGGTGGTAAATGAAGTGTTTTCACCTTAAATTGTTGTCATGTGAAAACTTTCCGGTGCTCATGGCAGCTGTGATTGTGTGTCTACAGTCAGTACATGAACTTATAGGGAACAGCAATAAGGTGGTTTCACTGCAACATTAGTCTGTCCAAAACTGCAACACTGTCTTACCAGCAGTCATGAGCAGGTTAAGATACGATAGCTGTTAACTACTTAGTCATTAAGCTGATGACAGTCACAAGGGTAAACTGTATGCAACTGTAGAACTTTATGAACATGTTTGCACTTTAACATCTTAAGCACAATATCTCTTGTGAATGTAGCTTTGAGACAAGGCAGGTAGTGGTTTCATGTGATGCAAAACCATCTATGCCACAAGGGGTCACAATCATTTCTTTGCTGTCTATCCTTTTTTTTGTGGTAACACTAATGAGACCCTATTTTGATGAAGTGATTCTATGTTTCATATTTACACTGAATACAATTATCAATATAATGTGAGCCAACAGTCTTACAAGTTGGGCTGAACTGGCTGAGACTGAACACTATGACTCTCTTTGGTGCAGATTGTGGCAACTGCAGTATGCCATTCAGACCTGGCCCAACTTTTCGAAAACATACATTCAAATGGCTTTCCAACAGTCCTTGGCCATGAGGCAGCTGGGATCATAGAGAGTGTTGGGCCTGGAGTCACAGAATATCAGCCAGGTCAGTTTATCTCTTTTGGAGAGATTCACGTTTTTTACTTTCTCTGTCATAGTAAAATGAGGAGATTGATAGTCTAATATCAAATAGTTTGCAATCTCACAGTTGTTTAGCTTGTTTCTCCATTAAAGATTGAGCAATTATATGAAGTTAGTAAACCAAGGACAGTCTTTTTCTGTCCCGAAATATCATTTTGACTCACAAAGTTGGTCTAATATGAATTTGACTATCACAGGGTAACACTGTTTTTTTCTCCTTTAGGAGACAAAGTTATCCCTCTGGCCCTTTATCAGTGTAGAGAATGTCGCTTCTGTAAGAGCCCAAAGACCAACCAGTGTGAGATATCCTGGTGAGCTCACGAAGCACTCATCAATTCTTTTATTTTCGATATATTTTAGGTACTTAGAAAACGGTCTAATAGGACTAGAGCAACACTCACATTTTGTTTCAGGATGAACACCTCTCAACCTAATATGATGGCACCAGAAGAATCCAGGTTCACCTGTAAGGGCAAGAAGGTGCTGCAGTTTTTTGGAACCAGTACTTTCTCTGAGTACACTGTGGTTCATGAGATGGCTGTGGCCAAGATTGACCCTGCTGCCCCTCTGGACAAAGTCTGTCTCCTTGGCTGTGGGGTATGCACAGGATATGGAGCAGCAGTCAATACTGCCAAGGTGTGCAAGTTGCTGTTGCAAATATCTAAAATTACAGAATTATACCTTTTTGGTATGTACATTTGCTCAAAATTGGCGAGAGTACTCAATATGGGATAAGAACCTTTTCTATTGATTATTACTGTATAGATTAAGTTGATCAACCTAAATTCCCTCACTGACAAAAATCTGTTTTGCTCTAGGTAGAACAAGGGTCCACATGTGCTGTGTTTGGCCTGGGAGCTGTGGGTTTGGCTGCAGTTATGGGCTGCAAGAATGCAGGAGCCAAGAGGATTATTGCTGTTGACATCAATCCAGACAAATTTGAGAAGGCCAAAGTGTTTGGTGCGACTGACTTTGTGAACCCCAAGGATCATGATAAACCAGTCAGTCAAGTGCTGGCTGAGATGACTAATGGTGGAGTGGACTTCTCCCTGGAATGTGTTGGGAATGTGGGAGTCATGGTAAGTTTTATTCACTAAATTAACCAGCACACATTCACTCAGCTAGTCCAGACATTTGGACCTGCATCCTTAAGCTCACTGACTTTAAGCTGTTTCTCCATAGCGCAGTGCCCTGGAGTCTTGTATTCAAGGTTGGGGAGTCAGTGTGGTTGTCGGTTGGGCAGTTTTGCATGACATTTCTGTCCCACCTGGTCAGTTCCTTAGTGGACGAACATTGACAGGCTCTGTGATTGGAGGTGAGACAAAAATGACCACTGACTGAAACATCTCTGTTATCCAAATGACTTAAATGACTACAATAGTATGTTTGATGATTCTCTGGCTAGTTGTATTCATAAATTAGCCTCTTCATTTATATTTTGTGTTTTTGTTGCTTAGACTTTAAGGGTCGAGTTGATGTGCCTAAGTTGGTTAAAGCCTACATGGACAAGAAGATAAAGCTGGATGAGTTCATCACGCACAACATGACTTTGGACCAAGTCAATGATGCCATTGAACTGATGAAGCATGGAAAATGGTAGGTTTACATTTCAATACTTTCTACACCATTCATGACTTGAAAACAACACAGATACATAAATGGTTGCTTTTTCTCCACAGCATCCGGACAGTCCTGAATGTTTCTCAACAATAAGATCACTGTGGTGCTTTCAATGACCTCATATTGTCGCAAATTTATCATTCTTTTATACAGAATGTCAGAATATATTAAAACAAATAATACAAAATACATATTAAGGAAATCTACCAGTTTAAGTACAATACAGGTATCTTCTGCTGTGCTCACATTAGTGAAAAGCTAACCCTGACAAAGTGTTTATAGAGTGATATAAATGGTCTAAACAAAATGGGCCCTGTGGCTTTCTTTGTGTTCTGTTTTATTTTTTTGTAGTGTATGTCATATTCTGAGCAATTACATGTTTTTAAAAATGTCTGTTGCATCTGAATGCTTTATTAAACTTTGCTTAAAGATAATGTTTGCTTAAAGATCATGTTTGCTTAACTATGACAGTGTGGCAAGTATTTTGCTAGGAATGGTTGATAGGTGAATAGGGTGAACAGGTGATAAAACTGTGTTAATTTAATCATGACTGTTCAAATAAAAGTTACATTGATAATAAGATTGGTCAGCAAGGATCAGTGAACACATTGTAGCTGTTTATTGTTTTTTAAACTTTTTTTTAAAGATCTTGTTTGCTTGTAGCGCCTTTTGGTCACACAATCCACAGCACGCAGAATCAAATAGTTGAGTTGAAAGTTTCTGAGGAGGGACTGCAACCTTTGAGATCTTCTTTGCTTAACCATATGGACAGCATGGAAAGAATTCTTCTAAGAGATCTCTCAGAATTTGTCTCTAAGCAATGATTTTGCCTGTTTCTTGTACAATTAATGAACTTATTTTGAATATCAGCTGATGTTAATATTTTTAAAGTGTAGCTAAAACATGTCAGAAAAAGATAGCATTACAAACTTACAATTTTAATATGAGTTTGTGATACTTTTAGATAACAAGTTAGTAACAAATTAGTAACAAACCAAATTGTGTTAACTTAATCACAACTGTCCAAATAAGTTGCTGTATGTAGAATCTAAACCATTTAGTTTCAAAATGAAAAATCTTTTTCTGTTATTAAATGTGCAATTCTGCTATTTAAAACTGCATTGATATCACTAGCTGGATCTTTGTGTTTCCATATGGAATCATCTTTCCATAAAATCAAACATGAAAAAACACAGGTAACGTGGGTGTCCAAGCTCTGGATTTCTTTGGATTTTTCAGAATGTATCATTCATGAATCACTTAATCACTTCTAATTGTCTTTAGGTCCCTGCAACCCATGCATATGGGTCACTCTGGTTATGCACATACATCCCACACATTTTTTTTTTTTTTGGGGGGGGGGGGAATCATGTAATTATTTTTCTCCAATCTAATACCAAAAAACATGAGCAAAGTGTAGAAAAATGCTACCTAAATTAGCTTGATTAGCAACCTAGCTTGGCAATGAAGTAGCCTTAACAATATTTTAGTTTAAGCAATTGTTTACACAACAACTTATAAATGAAAGCCTTTTGTGAAATGTTGGTGACTTTTTTCGAGTTTAACCTTTCTTGTCTGCAATTTAATTGTTTTTGTTTATCCTCACTGCTCTTATCAGAGTCGTTCTTGACCTCTTTTGAACCTTAAAAGCCTGACTCAGAGACAAGCCAAAAGTCAGTCAAATCAAAGTAAGTTAAAAACAAGTCAGGCAGAGGGATAAAAGTCCAATGGGGGAAATCAGACAGGGGAAAGTTGGCAGGTATACAAGCCTATTGGGTTGCAGGAGGGAGTGATGGGAAATGACAGGAAAGTTAGCATATAAAAACACACCAGACAAGACAAATAATGCATTGCAGTTGATTGGAGTAAATCTGCCTTTAATCTGCCTGATCATTTGCAAACTGGCTTATACCGCTGTGATCAAGGTTCAGCTCTCTTGTTATAAGCTCCTCACTCCTGTGCTGCAGTTGGAGTCCTTTGTAACTCCTTTCTCACTCTTGTTTCCCTTTCAGCAAAAATGGCCACAACTGGCAAGGTAAGTGCAATTTAACATGTTGGCACTCGAAATTTTGTCAATGTATTTTTGAAAACACACTAAAAATCAAGTCAAAAAGTAATGAGACACTACCTCATTAATATAATTCAGATGATGTCTTTTTATTTAATTCTTCACCTTCTCATTGTTGTTCATAAAAGTTTCTGTAGATTATTCTCAAGCAGCATTACAGAACTCATTTCTGCTTCATGTATGCATTCTCAAATTGGGAACAGCAAAATCTAGACGACATATTCACTAGTTGCACTTTATGTTTTAATGGATTTTCTTCAACTATCCCTCTATAAATTGCATAAAAGGTATGAATGTATAACACCTTAAGTATGTAAGCCATTTGATTTGACATTGAAGAGTGCCATATCAAGGCAACCATGGAGGACTATGGTGTTACTAATATCAGTGATACAGATTTACAGCTACAGAGATACCCTTAGCCTTTTTCCATTACAGAGGACCACTTATTTTCTTCATTACCCCTGTGACCAGAGCAGGAACATCAAAAAAAAAAAAAATAATAATAATAATAATCTGCTACAAAAAATTACTGATAACTACAATGCAATGTAGATGTAATGATACTATTGGTTGAAATTGCTCTAGAGGAGGTGACAAATGTCACGTGACTTTTTTATTTTTTTTGTAAACAAGAAGAAAATGTGATTGAACTTGGATATAAAAATACAGAAAAACAGAATTTTTGTATTTCTTTGGGGCTAACTATACCCAGGGAATTACCAAAATAAGCAAGCTCTGTTTAGGAAGCTAATACAGAACAATAACTATGGAAGCCAAATAATGCACAAAGAAATGTCACAACCAAAAATTTAGAAAAAATAAAAACAAATCAACCAAAGGACAGGGACAGATGATCTGACAAAGACAATGGGGAAAACAGAAGCTATGTTTATTTACTCACCCACTCTTCCCATACAGTTTTTTTTTTTTTAATATAAAATAGTAAACTACAAAGGGAAGGACAGTGTTTGGTCACTACACTGGAAAAAAATAAACATCACTGCTTCAAATGCACTGGATATTCCTCTGGACGTGCCAGGCATCACATAAACAACCCTGGCACTCAGGAGGAAAACACTGGTTGTACTGATATTAAACATAGCTCTTACTTCCATCTATGTAGTGCTGCATTCCACTTGCTGGAGAAAACGGTGCTTTCTTTCATCCTCAGTTTTATGAGGCTTTCCATATTCTTGTCAGTCCCTTGGAGCAAGTGGTAGGAGTATTTATTTTAACCTAATCGCTAATTGGAAAAATAACACAAAAGTTTATCTATATAGGATTGGATGGATATCTTCTAACAGTGTTACGTCAGGTTAGAAATCAAAATACAGGAGAAGCCACACACACTCATCGCTTAGATGTAAACGTTTATGATACCATTTCTATCTCCCTGAAGCACTATATACCAAAACGTGGACTATAATTGAGATAATGATAATAATAATTAAGAACAGTTGGGTTCACGTATGACTGTGGGGATTCTCCATCCTTTTGATATTTCAACATTAGCATTAGCTAACTGATGCTCATTAAAAAACTATATACTTCACATATTGGCATTTACATATATACATATACATTTCACCGATTTACAACTGTTGACAGACATACAACAGCTAGGCTACTAACGTATTAAAGACATAATATGTTGGTACTTTAATTTTGCTTACATTTATAAATAAAAGTAGCACCAATTTGTTCTGCTGCCCCCATTTTTTCTCTGTCTTCTTCTTCTCTGAAAAACTATGATAACATTGCATTGTGGTATACAAGGGTAAAATATGAGGTACAATGTATGTGCACGTACATTTGCTGTGCTCTGAATTTTGGGTATTTCAAAGTGCAATCAACCACTGAGAATTTTTTAAAAAACACTACAAAATGGAAAACAAACTTTGTAGTGTTCTATGTCCATGAGAGGGAAAAGTTTGGAACACAGCAAGAGACTATATACCAGTGGCGAACTGTGAGCACTACAGCTGGGCCTTCACCTCAGCCCTCACTGCCAAGAAAAAAAATCATCGCGGAAAA
>JAPZDZ010000007.1:19277098-19305878 GCA_029783805.1 Acanthurus tennentii | reverse complement strand
CATCAGGCTCTAGCACTAACAATCAAAACTGGCTGATCAACAGTTCTTGAGAAAAACACTCTCCAATACCAAAGTGGCTGTGCTTCTCTCCTGGAGACACAACATTAACAACAACACAGCAGTGCACTCTGCTTTTCACCTCATCACTCACACACATATACACACCAAATTTACAGAAAACATTTAACCAGAGTTTGGGGTAAGTAAATTGAACTTTCATTATTTATTAGTTTTAAACACAGCAAGATGCTTCCCAGTCAATTCAGTTCACTTTAATAAAAAAAAAAGCAAAAATAATTTAAAAACTATGCACTTTCTCTGTCTTTCTCTGTTCAGATAATGATTTCCATCAGATCAGCGAGTATGACTGGCAATATTGGCTCATTTGCAGCTCAGCCAGCAAAGAACAGGGGCCCGAAAAGAAAAAAAAAGTGACAAATTTCATGTCAATCTGGTCAGCAGTTCTTGAGGTATCCTGCTCTGAAGCAAAGTGTTGGACAGATTGAAAACAGATGGATGGACAGGCTGACCAACATCATCATTTATAGATCTAAAAGCTGGCAGGATAAAACACACATTAAGCTCTGCGGTGTCATGGGACAACTTAGAAAGTGGAAAAAGTGAGCGCTGTGTAATTGTAACTACTGTTACACTTGCAATCTATTATTTTTGTATGCCTTTTGGGCTTCTTGTAGGACAAATTGCTGCTTGTATATTTCCTTAGGACAGGAGCACTTTACCTCTGGGATGATCAGAATAGTCAGGTCTTTGGATGTCACCGGGCACGGGCCTCATGGGAGTCTGCACCAGGAGTGAAAGAGAGGAGAAAAAGAAATTAATGAAATTCACATAAGAATGAACACATGGATAAGAAAAAAATAAAAGGACAACAAGTCACATTTTTTATCATTTTCTGCTTATTTTTGTTGTCCATCTCTTTTTTTTTTCTCCAGTGCTATTTTCCATGTTTTTTGATAGGTGCTTCAGAGCTACAGAGTTTTAACACATTCAAAATACATACGTACCAGCAGGTATGAGTACATGGCACTGTACAGATTCTTTCCTGATTTAAAATAAATGTGATGTGGAGCAGTGACGCTTTATCATTTCTGCTTAAAGGAGTTAATATTATGTCCAAGGCAGTAAAACTGAGCACAACCACTCAGAGACAGACAGAGTGTTCAGCTCTGCTCACTCTGACCAGCCGATCAGCTGATTGGCCAATGCAGATGCTGGGATACATTCCTCCAAAAGTGGACTCAAATTTAACTTCTCTGGCACAGGAGGCTGCATTTTTTTTTATTTCTGCTACTCACTGCAGTCCTCTGAACGAGGCCTTATGCATGTCCGTAGAGTTCCCAATTAGCTTTCACTGGGCACCAAACACAAGTAGATTTCCTGATTGATATTTAAATCCCATAAAATTATCTGTTGCATTCATAGTAAAATGCCGGTGCAAACTTAAGAAAATAAAAATTTACATGTCGCAACTTTAATGCAATCAAATTGCAATTAATGCAACTTGGTGTCATTTACTGGAGTGCTGCTTTTAAAGCTATGGCTCAGCTGTCTGTGTTAGGGTTTGATACCCCCATCCATCCAACAACCCACAAACGCACAATCGAACGTGGATAGTGACGTCTTCAGGAGCGCCCATAAATACAGCAGAACACACAGGTGCAGATAGAGATGTCATTGTTCATTCAAGTTTCCCTTGTACACTCAACCATCTACACTCTAACTGCCACAAAGTTTGCTGAACACATTGAATTTTTACATTTTTCTTTTCTACCTTTGCTGAAATACATGGGCCTTAATCTGTCATTACTTTCAGGTTATTTCAACACAGCAATTTAATAATTACAACACTCAACCATTTCTGCATTTGTCTAATTTCTAAATTCTCTACAAAAGTCTTATCAATTAAAACAGCCAACTCAAGCATATTCTTTAACAACAGATCCCTAAGCACCTGTAGGATCATTTTCAAGTTGCTTTACTGCAGAATTTTTAATAAGCAGATACAGTCAAAACAAAGATTCACTGCATGCATGAAAAGCAAGCTGACAATCATTGAATCATGAATTAAAAATGTCAAAACACAAAAGCCAAAATGTCTAATTAGACACAAGACTATCTAAATTTGCTGGAGATGCAGACAAAACTGCCCTGCCATTAAAAACATAAGGAAGTTTTTGTTCTGCTCATAACAGTGTCTGAAGCTTAAACCGCTAAAATTCATGAATTCATACTGAAGCTTCCCCAAATTATAGCTGGTACGCAGGACTTAGCAAAGGATGGGCTGATATTATGTGGATGTCAATTCATTTTATATATTTATATTTTAATGTGTCTTGTAACAACATCATAGTAAATGAAGGCCTCCCTCAATGATTTTTCAAGTTTAAATAAAGGTTTAATATTAATGATTCACTGAAGAAAGTTGGTTAGTAGTAGCTAAATAGGATTTAGTTGATAACTGTGTAGTGTGTAGTATACTGTGTAGTTTTGAAAATGCACCTTCTTGACGTCTTTCACAATGGGCTCGCCAAGTGTGAAGCTGATCAGATGAAAGTTTGTTGTGAAAATCAAGGCCAGCACACACATACACCTTTAGAGTCCTTCTATGTTGTGACTTTCTAGTGCTTCTTACAACAATAACTTACCAGTGGATAGTGAGGGCGTAGTTTTCCTGTGTAGCGGTAGCCTGGCCATGGGTCTGTGTTGATGTCTTTCTCCACACAGTTTTTAGACTCATTCTGGTTCTTGTCCTCCTCTGACAAAACACACCACAGTGTTTAGCATCTGGCACCACTGTGTTATTTCACAGTCAAGAGATAATATCTTTTCTCAACTCTCATAACAAGCTCTAACTAAAAACCATACAAGGGTTCAGTCATTTGTTTCTAGATCTTTAGTTTGTCTATTAGCCCTATTATCCAAAGAAGCATACAATTTTTTCATGTGCTGTAAAGGGAGACTGTAAGAGAACGGACGGTTTTTAGAATTACTTACTTGCTTTTTTGTGCAGCAACTTGTGAGAAGCCCAGCTTCCTTTGAAACATTCCTGAAAAAGACGGCACAGAAAGAAACTCTAAATGATGATGTACAGCAGTAAAGACAGAAATCTATGGATTTTTATAACAGATACAGTGCAAATGGTTGTCAAAAATAAGCTTAGCTAACATATAAAAGCCGCATGCATGGCCACAGACCCATTCAGACAAAAGTAAAAAGACAATAAGAAACAGTTCTACATAGTTGCACACTTTGAAAAATCTTGCAACATAGACAAATTTCAAAAGGTAGAGACTCAAACTTTTCTCTGTATATATCCTTGACAAAACCTCTCGACCATTAATTGCTATTTTCAGTGGTGCTCTCAATGGGACAGTTAACATCAGAAAGAGACAGTAAATATAAAGAGCATGGTCAGGTTGCACTAGAACTGCAACCACAGCAAAGACCAATGGGGTCAAATAACACAGGCACCACAAAATCAGTCACCCCACCTAACTATAGAAAATACTTTTAATTCGAAGAGAATTGAATTAGATCCACTCTGAAAAAAAGCAATTCCACTAAGAGAGCAACTGCTGTGGTTCAAAGTTTAATTATTTATGGGCACAGACCTTTATAATGTGGTGTCAGCTACCAGACAAATCTGCCAAAAAGCAGCATCCACAAACTTCGATATCGATTCTCACAAGTGACTCATACGACTTCTTAAAGGTCTTCTATACATTTAGGTGAAAGACAACTATAATGGAAAAGAGTGTGTCAGTGCTACGTGTTGTCACAGTCGTGCTCAGCTAAACTTCTGTAAACTTAGTGAAGAGTAGCTTTTTTTATACTCGTACGAGCAGAGACAATGTTCAACCACGTACGAGACACGTTCGAGAGAAAAAAATACAGTTAAATGGACAGTGTTGTGACTAAGGTTTGGCCTCTTAAGAAAGAAAGTATAGAGATCAAACTTCATGGCACCAAGTTACCCGTCATGTAATATAACTCTGCAGAACTTTCAAACTCAATTCTTACGACGTGTCTAAATTGCCTAGATCCTATACAATGTGTTTTTAAGTATTTGCTACACAGTTTTACACTGTCAGCCAAAAAATCAAATCCCATTACAGGCTTTTCATTTTGACCAGGAACGTTAAATGGATCACTTCAACTTAACCAACCAAGCAACAGTTAGCTAGCTAAATGTTTCCCCCGGCTCTAGGGTTACATAAATAACATAATTTACAAACACTGCTCCCTTTATTCACCCTCAGAAATCTGTAAAACCTTACACAACCAGAGGTTATTCGTTAACATTAAGCAAATTCATAATTAGCGGTTTACCTAGCACCTACACATGTCCACCTAGCTTGACAGTTAGCAGCCTCGTGATAAGACACCGGGCCTTGGTATGGAGATACAGCCGGCGTTTGAGCCGTACAAGTCGAGAAAGCAATAGTACCTGTGAACAGAAATACGAGCCTTGAATGCCAAGCTTGATACATGTGGGACACTGAAGTTTGGCGTCCTTGCTGCAGCCCTCAGTCTCACACTCCCTTTTAGTCTCGGTGCTCGCCATGCCTTCGTCTGCAGGAGGGGTGGAGTCGCAGGGAAGCGGCCAGCCAGCTGCTGCACACTGCGCATGTCTGCAGCGGCGTCGTCACGTTGCGCAGCTCGGTCCAATCAACAGAAACTTTCCTAACACAGATTTGTAAGATGGCGACTGCCGAACCGGTGAGCACTTTCTCCTAATAACATAGCAAAACATTTTCGGGGGGACTCTTGCATTATTTATTGGCCGAGACCATATTTAAAGTTAACAAACAACTTTAAGCATTAGTCTTCTGAAGGAAATTGAGCGTTGTTACGGCCACACGTGGTGTTTTGACTAGTTTCAAGTGTGTCTTTCTGTGCCACGACCTAAGCGTAAAAGAGGAATGCTTGTGAGTGGAGATCTCCCAACTTTAAGGCTGACGGGATAAGTTAGCTAACCGACGTGCCGTTCACCTTTGCTAATAGAACAACAGCAAATCCAAAATAAGTTACTTTGATATTACTTTGGTTCCTCGCAAAAGTAAACAAAGTTGCCCGAGTAACAACTATTTGAAAGGGAATAATTAATCTAAATTAACGTTACCTGTAAATTCGGTAAGTAAAATAATACACAAAGTTTAAATAGCATTTTTGTAGCTAAAATGTAAACTGTCAGTGTCAAAATTGGTTCGTAGAGCTAGCTTACCTGCTGACCTCTACGATGCAATGTTAGCTATTTGCTTTGGTGGCTGGGATGGAAGTTAAAGTTGCTAAAGCTAGGTGACTTTCAGACAGACTGACAGTTTTATTTTTTCCCATATAAAACGCTGTGTGATGTATAGAATGTATACCAAATTTAACAATGGGTCCAATATGGGGGTAACCCTAGACGACTCTACCTACGCAAGGAATTATTAAATTGGCTTTATGAATGGAAATTACATGGTGTACTTTCCGTTCGTCACCAAACTTCTTGGAAATGAATACACTGGGCTAATAATGAAGTAAGAGTAACGAGAGTTGTAAAACATCAGTAGTGCGTTATGTTAACACTAACAAAGTTTCGACTTTCTCTTCACAGTGGTTATGCTGTGTTATGTTAGGTTATGTTAGGTTAGGTTATGTTATGTTAGGTTAGGTTAGGTTACCAGATGTTCGTATGTGGTTTCAGTACTAAATGCTTCCGTTACTGAATGTATTACTGTAGGCTTATTTCTTATCACGCTTGAATTAATAAAAAAAACACCGTTATTTTGTAACTTATGGATTTTATGAAGTTTTCCTTCTGTTCTATTGTGCTGCCATGTGTTTACCGTGACTAAATGCTCAGATTATGTAACTAACAACTGGAAAATAATTACAAAGAGGTTTGACGTCATCTTACATGAATATATCTCCCTTCAGACCTACACTAGAAAGTCTAATCTTTTGCACTGGGAACAATAACTTACTGCCCACGTCCCTTGTTTTGTATTACTCACCCCTGTGTTACTGCTTTTACAGGAAACCAACCAAAATCCATCCCAGCCTGATGAAGATGGAGCTGAGGAGACTGGACAGGAGATTGTAAGCCCAGATGCCTACATCAAACACCCCCTCCAGAACAGGTGAGGTTCTACAACTGTACTTACTTTCATCTGTGCTTAATAGTCAGTTTCCTTAAAGAAAGCATTTGATAACATGCTTTCTTTTATCTGAGATTTAATGATGAAGACATACATAACATGAATAAGATAAAGTTATCTACTAAACTACACTTTTTACACCACTATTGTGAGTAAGCAGGCCAAATACGCATGTGAAACTTGGAATAAACTCACTATATTAGGAACAAGTCATATCTATGTTGAGCTAATAGCCTATGTCAATGAATGTTGATTTGAAAAAAAATGTTAATGTTATGAACAAAATTTAGAAGCTCCAAACTATTTGCTTAACACCTTTAGGAGTTAAATTGAGTAGAAAATCTAGATATTTGCTGGCTTCAGCTCTTTAGATGTAACCCTTTTATCACAGATGCAAATACATATCAGGACAGTAATTTATAGAGATAATGGGAAGTGTATAGTAGTATTTTTGATATTCTGGTAATGAAGTTATAGCTGATAAATAGCTGATAATTCACAGCCAAATCACTTGACTCCATGAACTAAAGGTAGCACAGCTGTTATCCAATCATTTTCTATTTTATTATTATTGAAGCATTGCAGTCTTATGTCACTTCATTTTGTCTGCTGACCAAGGAGTTTTTTGTTTTAACAGTGATGTCAGATGTAGTCAGGTCAAAGAAATATCAAAACTCCTATCCCTGCCTACTACATCAAATGTGTCAGCTTCTGCTCAGCCACAGACACTGGCTGTATTGGGCTACTCCCAGATATGAGGGTGTGGAAATTTGTGCTGTAAAAACATTATGCTTCATTAACACGGGTCACTCTTACAATTGTTGGGTCTGTGAACATAGTTCAAGAACAGAATGAGAACTTCTCCACACAACTGAATGGCGTGCTCATACAAAAGTGAAAGCAAAACATTGGCTTACCATTCACCGAAAGCATAAAATTTATGTGTTTACTAGAAGGTAGCTGAGCAATTTTCTGTTCACAATGCACACTAGCCGCATGTTAAAAAACAAAAATGAAAGTATAAAATAGCAATTTTTTTTCCCCAAATTTGAATATTCCAGATACATCGAGTTCTTACTCAAGCAAAATCTGTTTTCAGCAAGACTTTTTGAAAAGTGAACATTATGTAAAAAAATAAACATGAATTACTGATAACATATCAACAACTTTCTTAAATTTTGATTTTTTTTCTGGCAGTTAATTTATTGACATGTACCTGTAGTCATTGAATCAGTGGTTGAAAGTAACACTTATTGTCCTTGTCCTGACTGTGCTTTCATGTTCTCTTTGTTAAAGTTGATTTTCTCTCACAGTCCGAGTAACTGTAGTCTGTTGCAGTGGAGACTTAGTTCCCCACAGTAAGACAGTGATTGTCAGTGGTCAGGTGACCTGTCCACAGTGTCTCAGGGTTTTTCTCACAATCTATACTTGGATATGGTCCCAGCTCCCTTCAGTGTTGAATACAAATGAGCAAAGATTGAATATTTTATATATATTTAAATTCCACAAGGATATTTGTGTCCAGAAGGGTCAAACAGAGAAGTCGAACTGGAACAGAAAGCTAGTCAACTGAAACAAAAGTTGGACCCTAAACATTTAAGTCATGAGGTTTGAAATACATAGATTGAAGTCTTATGGTAACCTGTTCCCACAAATTGACCATTAAAGTAGTGCAAAATGACTGAAATGTCTTAATTGCTTTTTATTATTTTTATGAAATTAGTACATTCTATTGAACATGGCTTTCCCATACTGCCATTTTGTCTTTACACAGGTCAAACAACATTAGTCCTTAAGCATTCATTCATTTTCTCAACCCACCTGTTCCTTCCAAAGATATGGGGTACATGAGTTTGTCCCAACATGCACCAGAAAGCAAAAACAGTAGACACGACACATATGCTCGATAACTACAAAATCAGGTCTGGATATTGCACAGTGTTGCCTTTTTACACATTTAGCATGCAACTCCAGATCTCACATACCATATAAAGTCTTGAGTCTGGTTTAGGTGAGGGATAGTGCCTGGGTAGATTATGGAGGCGAGACACATTTAGTTTAAGGCACATCGAAGATGGCGTATGAGGCTGCATAATGATGAATGTGTTTGCATTGATTTCATTACTACATGTATCTGGACATAAAAGAGTGGAAAGCAATATACAGGCAAGCAGAAAAGAGTATTATCAGCTGCATTCTGTGCACTTTAGAACCCACAGAAGAAAAAAACAGCAGTGTTTTGGGTCCAGCAATAGTGTGAGAACATCAGCCTGCCCACTCGCTCACTGTGACTTCCTCAGACAATGACCTGCTCTATCAAACATTGGCTCAATCACGTTTTATGCAGGCTTAGGACTAGAGAACTGACAAGTAAAAGTCTTGGCCAAATGATTTGGGCATTTGCTGTCACACATAAAGCTCGGATGGTAGATATCCTTAAAATGTAAGGTCAGCGGTGCATGTGTAGAAGGGGGTGAGAGATCCGCGTATGGGATTATACGTATGTGCATACATACATACATACATACATACATACATACATACATACATACATACATACATACATACATACATACATACATACACAGGCACACGCATACACCCACACACACTCACATATACATACTTACACACATACATATATATGCTGCATCAGATTAAGGTCTTTGATGAAACATCAAATATTTTTCCAGTCAAGTTAACAAGTAATTCACAAATGTGCCAGAAACTGAAACCCAGGTCAAGGTTCACCACTCAGTGAAACACTCGGCTGCATAAAGAATATTATTACATGGGCTCAAGAACACTGCATAAAACGGTTATTGGCTTTGTTTGCAAGTAATTGCATCCTGTTGCTACTACAGTTTTACACTGCATCCTAACTATTTTGGAAATAGGGTTATCGGATGTTTTGCTATGCATTTACAATGTGTACAAAAAGTGTGGGCTCATCTGAGACTTTACAAGCCCATTGACAGACTAGGCACCTCGTAAAAGAGTCAATAGTGACAGTTTTCTTAATTACGTCTAATCCCAAAGAACTTAGGATAGTCGGTTAACCATAAGGTGATTTAGTTTTATATTACAGAGCAGTAATTAATTTAACTAAGAGAGTGATATCTTGATTTATGGAACAGTTTGTGTTGGCAGCATCCAGGTGCATCCACACATTTGCTCCAAGGCTCAATGGCTTTTGTTTGCTTTTGTTTACCTCGTGTTTAATTAGAGGCTTGTTTCATTTATGGAAATTCCTCTTTCTGTTTCCACCCAACAGATGGTCCCTGTGGTTCTTCAAGAATGACAAGAGCAAAACATGGCAGGCCAACCTGCGACTCATCTCTAAATTTGACACAGTGGAAGACTTCTGGGCGTAAGGAACAATATATATCTCTTTAAATCTTTTTTGTTTTCCTTTTCTTTCAGAGAGTGACCCAAGCAGTAAAAAGTCATGACTGTATACTTATTTTGAAATACTGCCAGATTTACATGTTTGTTAATGTTATGCTCTCCTTGTTTCAGTCTGTACAACCATATCCAGTTGTCAAGCAACCTCATGTCAGGCTGTGATTACTCCCTTTTTAAGGTAGGTTTGATTGATTTAATATTTATGTAAATGTGCAGAGAGAGTGAGGTCTTAAAATTAAGGTTTAAGTATAGTTAAAACCATTTATCACAATTATTTAAGGATATAAAGCATCTGTCTTTCAAAGTGGAAGATCACGTTTCACTCATGAGACATTTTATTTCACTTGAGCCCTCCCATATGGCAGCTGACATCATTCCTACTTCAAGAACAGGAAGAAAAAGTCCTTTTTTTTGGCAGTCATGTGAAAAACTGTGGTCTCAAAAATTTCATTTCAAACTGATATCCCTGTGAGAATATTTGGCATTAAAATGAGAACGCTTTATCACCCGCTCACCAATAGAAACAAAGCCACAGCAAACAGAACAGTACCCGATTGAGTCGTCGACACAAAGAGTTTTAGTCGAAACAACAGCATTATAACTGGAAAGAAGACAAACAAAAAGAGACGTGGGCAGGATTTTCTCTGACTCAGTCTGTCTTTGCCAACTCATAGCTCATCCGCAATAGAGCTCATTTAACCAGATGTGATGATGGAATATATGAGAGGCGTGTGTGGAAGTATAGTAAGTTGAGTGGCGAGAGGCAGCCACTAACAAAACTGTGTTTGAGACAGCTGATGATCATAAACAGAAGAGCAGAAATCAAACATGACTGTAGTCTTTGATCAGTGTGATTTTATTGACATCGCTAGCAGGATCCTGTGGAGGCAAATGAAGACTAACTTGAATTTGTTGCACAGGAGTTGGTTTACCTGTAGATTTGAAGTTTTACAACTTTCACTTTTTACAAAACACTGCTGCTGTATGTGAAAAAAAGGAACAAAATATCTAACAATTACTGGACAAGTTGAATTTTTGCCTCTGTTTGCAGTGTTCAAGTAGCAGACTTAAACCAGATTTAAAGAATTTACATGATAGTTATCAAAGAGTTAAAAAAAAATCCTACTAAAGCCTCACTTTTTAAAGGTTGTTTTAGGTTTTGCTGCTATGGTTTAGGATGTGTATTGACAGTTTTGACTCACTGCTACAGGATGGCATTGAACCCATGTGGGAGGATGAGAGGAACAAGCGTGGTGGGCGCTGGCTGATCACACTCAACAAACAGCAAAGGAGATTAGACCTGGACCGCTACTGGCTGGAAACTGTAAGTTTTCTGCTCTTTAGTGTTGTTACCCAAATCAGTAACATTATCAGTCATTTTTCTGGCTTCTTGTCAGAGAAGTGCATTTACTACCTGTTGGCAGCCATAATAAATTGTCCCTATCTTATCAGTGCATTTATCACACTGTCGAAAATGAGTGATTACATCCTCTCATACCTTTTTAAAAGTGATTTAGCCACAGACTAAATTATTTAAGTGCTGTCATTATCCTTTTTAAACAACGTCATATTCTATGGCATCCAAAAAAGAAAAAAAAAATTGCGTGAGCTGCATGCTAAGCTGATTACAAAAGGTCAAAACTATGACCATGTACCAAAAAAGCATAAAACTTAATGTTGGTATTTATTAATTTTTAAATTGTAACAAAAATTGATATATCCATATTCATTTCCTTCCGTTTTTAATTATCTGTGTATTTTTCCCTTTATTTCCCATATGATCTTCCATATTATCATTAATTAATTTATTCTCAAAAACTATTAACATTTATAAAAAATATTTACCTTTTTTAAAGTATTTGTTCCTGTATTACATTCACTTTGCATTTTCACCCCTATGTGAACCTCCAGTGTCTAAGTCCCACTACTTGATGTCTCTCAATCAAAATAAAAGACTTTGATGATGTCAGCAAGTAGTGCGGCACCATGGGATTAGTTTTAGTCACCATTGCAGTTTTATTTTTATTGACATTTGGTCACACTGGTTGACTTCCTTCCTCACTGTCTGGCTGTTGTTGCCCCAGAAGTTAGAGACAGACAGAAAACTGTCACCAAAAATAAAGGTAGATTTTTTTTTCTGGATTTGGACATGATCAGAAACATTTAGGTAGATTTAAGCTCATAATTCAAAAGAATGTATCAATAAAGATTGTTTGTTTTTGCAAAGGGAACATAGTATATTAATAAATACATTTAAAAATTAACAAAGTAATAAATAAAACTTGAATAGTGAAAAAACAGGAAAATTAATGCAAAGGTATGAAAAATAACAAGAAAATCAAAACATGGATATTAATTTATGTCACATCTGAAAATTAATGCCTTTATTATTTTGACAGTTTTGGTGCACTTAATGACATGTACTTGTATTCTGAGTCAGATATTTATTTAGCAACTGAATATTGACGTGTTTTCTGTTAATTCTGCTGTCCACACAGTGTTGTGATGAGATCTCTTGCTGCTTAAAGGTCACTGACAGATACAGACATCCAGCAAGCTATGACTTGTCAGTGAGCAAACAGCACAGACTGTACTGTCAATACTGAAACCACTGGTCTTGTAGGCTCAAAGGGTCTCTTTCCACTCTTAAGTGCATTCTCTTTACCATTTGCAAAGCTGAATACAGAACAGTTGGTATGGCTTTAGACAATTTCGGTTACAGTGTTACAGTGTCATGCTGAGTTGTTGTTGAGGGTTTTGCTTAGTCCTGGTCCAGGACCTATATGGTCTAATGGAGGACATTTCAGTTACAGTTTTGCCCATGCAGTGTGTTTGGGGAAGAATGTAGGGAATTGAAACTAATCATATGCTAGAAGTCCTCTTAGCAACACATAAACTCTCAGGAGGTATAATGCAAAGTACACAGTCCTGGATCTTTGCCAGTGATGCTAAGCTCAAAGACTGATCCTTGTACTCTGTCCTGTCAGACTTTGGCTTTTATTTCTTGTTGAGGCTAGTCTCTAGATAAGGAGGGAATACAGAGTAACTTGTAATACAATACATAAACATGACATGTTGTCCTTGAATGTAAAGTTCCCATAAACTAGCAAAGACTGAACTGCCAGGAGGCAGAAAAATGAGGAAATGTGACACAAAGTGACTCTGGTAAGTAAAATTAGCGGGGAATTCCATAAAGAGAGGGTAAGGCAGGACGAAGTGAAACAATATGCTCTGGTATCAATTTTTTATGTCCCATTCCTGCTGTGGATTCATGCTGATAAGCTTGGTTTAACAGGATCTGTATTGTGTTAAAATGATTCTTTCAGTCATCATACTAATAGATAGCTGAAAAAGTGTCATGCCAATAATTTAAGTTTGGAATGCTGGTCCTTATTCACAAGGGCAAGACAAAAATATATTTAAATACTATTATAATAATATTGCTAACATTAAAATAATTTTGCATGCTTTTTCTTTAATTCCTCTCTGTCCCTCCACCAGCTCCTGTGCCTAGTCGGAGAGGCCTTTGATGACTACAGCGATGATGTCTGTGGAGCTGTGGTCAACATCCGAACAAAAGGGGACAAGATAGCCGTCTGGACATCAGATTATGAGAACCGGGAAGCTGTGACACACATAGGGTGAGGAGGGTTTTCATTAAAGTATTTACACTGAAAAATACATGTGACCACGTACTCTAAATTCTCTCACGGTCTCGCCTTTCTGTCAACAGGAGAGTTTACAAGGAGCGCTTGGGGCTTCCCATGAAGATGACTATCGGCTACCAGTCTCACGCAGACACAGCCACCAAAAGTGGCTCAACCACCAAGAACAAATTTGTTGTTTGAAAAAAAATGCCCTATGTGCCTCTCTCATTTCCTTGTCTTATTTGTTGTTGGTGCATATGTTTACTTTGCTGCAAAGACTGTGCGGAATGCAATCTGGAAGACAAAACCCAATCCAAGACAACATGCCAAATGTTTCCATAATCTGCCCAGGACTTAGACCACCGGAAGGAAACCCATGGAAAACAGATGAACGTGAATCTTCTTAACACTAACATTGAGAGGTATTAATAGTGAATGAGATTTAGAGTGCTTCATACTCTATTAAAGAAACTTGTGTTGATTTTTTTTTGATTCAGGAAATCCTGAAATGCGAAAAAAAAAATGTATATTTCTCTCCAATTTTCTACAGCATTGTTGGTTTGCTGTAATCCTTAATGACATTAAACCCTTTTAATTTATTATTAATTTGCCTGCATATAATTAGATTAGACCTTTGTTTTATGCTTTTTTTGCCTTGACTGTTGCATGTAATCAACCTTTTTAAAGTATTTCATGACTCGTATACATTTGAGTGTTAATATAATTAAAACATTGGTTTTGCAATTACTAGTTGTTAAATGGTGATGCTTTTTTTGCAACTTATAATTGGCACATTACTTGTTTTAAATGGTTCCTCTTTTGACCTTAGGTGCTGATTATTAGCTACTGAGGATTTTTATAGGAGACCTTAAAACAGTATCCTACCAATTATTTACATTTACAAAATAAGACTAAAGGAGACGCAATCATTCTCAGAAAAACAGGAAAATCCTTCCTCCTTCTTTTGAGTATGTCAGTGGTCACCAGGGCGCGTGGGAAAGTGCTAAATTCAAACCTACCCCCATCTGGTCATCCCTAGATCCCTTAAAATGTCAGTATAAAAAGAACTTTGAAAGAAAAGGTTACCTTGAGCAGCGTGCCTTACCATCTCAGTTCATCGCCACCTTTAAAAATGTCACTTCAACATGACAAATGTCATCACGTTTTCTAGGATAGGCATTCTTTAAGCCAGCAGGCGATGCGTCCACATTAGATTCTCCTTGATCTGTTGAAGCGGTAAGTGACTGTAGAAGCTTCATTAGCTCCTTGTTGAAATTGCAGCATGGTTGTGGCAATAACCTTTAAAGGCCAACTGATCTATCATGCAAGATGCTTTGCAAGCATGCACCTGAATGTGACACAGTAGTAAAAAGGATGTAAATTTTTATTTATATCACTTCTCCAGAGCAGAGATCCCAAAGCACAATAATGATGACAGTGGTATGACTAAATCATGTGGTGAGCATCCTCTGTGCAGTGTAGAGCATTTTGATCAGGAACAAGACACAAAAAAATACCAATTTACAAATCAATACCAATGTATCAAACAGGTATGTCATGTCATACAATACAGTACATTAAAGCTAAAGCCTTTATTCCATCAGAGTTGACTGTCACCACAGCTACAGTTAGTGCTTGAAATATGTAATTTGCTACTAAGATTAACCAAAATTGATACAGAGGTCAATGAAAGAAAGGCACACGCCAAGCACATCTACAAGTTATATACTCAAAAATATAGCAAAAAAGTGCTAACGGACATGACGCTGCTCTTTATAAAAGTAGTAAGTCACTTAAACTTGTGCAGATTCCTTCATTTGTTGAAAAAATCATAATATTACTCAATAGTTAACTATTACTTTTTAGTTTCAATTCAGTATGTTTTTAACATTTCGTTGTCTGAAATGGTCTTGATAATTATGATTAACAGTATGTTATTTGTATGGTAAATATTAGAAACTATCAGAAACACCTTAAAACTCATCTGCTCTGTAATGCTCCTCATAATGGAATCAAAGACAACAGTGCTGTGCTGCATCCTCCCTTATATAGGTTATATTGTCAGATATGTCGATTCAACTTTATTTAAATTTTGGAGGCTGTAATTTTGTACTTAGAGGTACATTAGATTTTACCAGTACTCTGACAAAATATCCAACCACATCTCAGTAAAGCATATATGGCCTACTTTATATTGCTTTTAAAAATTTATCTAAATTAAGTTGCTTTGCCAAAGGCTTTTGCAACTATTTTCATCTACCAAAAACTGTGAACCAAAAGAGATAAATAAGCTTCTGTCATTTAAGGAACTGACAAACTTCCTCCCAGCCTGGTCGTCTACACAGGACCCCCATGTGAGAAATAAGGGTTCTGACACACCGAGCTAATCAACAGCTGGATAAAGAAGTTGTGGTAATTGTATCATTTTAGCAACACCACATTTCCCACAATCAGAGCAGAACTTTCCCTACAATAGTAATATAACCCAAATGTCCCAATCTGTGAAGACAGGTAAACACAAGACCACTGACATGGTCACTATATTAAATGGGGGTGACAGACCTACCTTGACAGCAATGAATGCAATCAATGTGGTGTAAATTGAATTGGGCATGGTTTCTGAGTTTCCACTCAGCCCTGGTAGCTGCAGGCCCTCGGTGTTCTCCAATCACAGGCACTTAGCAAAATCCCAAACCCTCCATTGTGAGACAAGGGGTCAAATCAATGGGACCAAAGGACAAAATCCAGCAAGGAAACATGACGGGCAAAAATGAGAATACAGCACCAAAAGAAAAAAATATTGCTAAAGTAATCTGTTTTAAAGTTATGGCTCTGAACTAGAATCTGGCAGAAAAGCACAAAAGAGCCCAAACATAAAATATTATTGCTGAGGAATATTTATCCAGCTGACTCGTTACAGTGCTGCACTGGGCTTTCCTGTTAATACTGGGGCTCCAGGCAGGTTTTAATCTGTAATCATTTCACTGCTGTCCATCACTTTACACTGGAGGGAGCTGCAAGCCCATTTAACTTTAAACTGGTGTCTGTAAGGCCAGTAGGCAGTACGGGGATGGATTTGTTTACAATCGTAAGTCTACATCCTGCAGGCTTTCATCTTTAAAGGCGGTGATTTAGAGGCTCAGTGTTGTGTGGATTACAGTGCAGTCTTGTCTGTCTGTCTGGATATTTCCTATCTGGGGCTTTGATGGCAGCAGCCCACAATTCAGAGGAAAAGAAATTAACTTAGCCAGACAGCAACACAAGCGGAAAAAATGTATTGTGTGTGTGCAGAGGTGAAGAGGGAATTTCACACAATCAACAGAAGCATAAAACATCAAAAAGAAACTTTTTTGTGTGTGTTGCTATGACTGCCAGTATAGTGGATGATTGTTTAATGTCCAGAAACAGCGTGGGCCTATACTAGGAATGAGATTACACATTAAATATCAAAGAAATGTGTATAAGATATAATGTATGTTGCCAGCAGCAATAATTAGAACATTACATTGTGTAATACATTAAAGGATGTAAGCCAGGGCCATTTGTGAAGCTCCATGCTTTATCAGCATACCATTCTGTCTATGTCTGATCAATTTCCCCAGGGTCCATTCGGGCACTTATTTCTCTTCCTGTCCTATAAAGATCAATGGCAGAATTTGTTAACCCAGATTAAATGAATGAAGATGGTAATCAGAGAGGCAGTTAGCCTACTTTGTGGCTTTGTGATCAAGAATTCTTGGATTACATGTAAAGCCCTGGCACACGCTTAACATATATGAAGAAGGACCCATGAGACATGATCACTGCATAAACACAGAACACAATCGTGTAATGTAAAGCGGTCACTGAACACATGGTTGGAGTTTCAGTATTGATCCAAACTCCCAATGGGCTACATCTCTGTGAGCCAGGACTGTATATAAAGCCCAACTCCTGACAGCCAACTTAGAAGACACATCATATTATCCCCATGTTAACTTCACTTTGCTGGCTCCCAGAGCAGTGTAGGATTGATTTTAACATTTTATTAATCACCTTTAGGGCTCATCTTGGTGCACCTAGTTACTTTGCTTTACTTTGAACTGTCTGTTAGATCTTTGTGGCTGAGACGGCTTTCT
Source organism: Acanthurus tennentii (assembly GCA_029783805.1). Lineage (NCBI taxonomy): Eukaryota > Metazoa > Chordata > Actinopteri > Acanthuriformes > Acanthuridae > Acanthurus > Acanthurus tennentii. Next base: position 19,288,544 of record JAPZDZ010000007.1, on the reverse strand, counting down.
GGTCCCTTGAGCAGTTTTTTTTTAACTTTGTGTCCTGCTTTAATACTCACTCTGATGTTCTGAAAGTCTGAAAGACTGAAAGAACTGAGAATTTCAGTACCTGGCCAAGAAATAGTTTGACAATTTGGAAGTCTTATTTGCTGCCTTGCTAAGAGGGTTAGATGAAAAGGTTGATACTACGCTAATGTCTGTCTGTTACAGAGAGCTGCAGGGAAGATGAATTTTTGTAGGCTGACCTGAACGTTATCATCACCCTGGTTCCCATGATACAAACCCAGTTGGATTTTTCTTTGACTTTTGGATTATTTCAGTGAATAAGCTCTTTGAAAAACCCAAGTGCCAAAAGATTTACATGTTTTGTGCATTAACAGAATCTTCCCAATTGAAAATCACTATTATAATTGTTTCTGTAATTGCCAAAAGTAAAATGTTAATGATGCTAATGGCTACAAACAATCTACACCACAGTCACATCTTCAGCATAACCCTTACTTAGCTTCCTGTTCCACTATACTATACACACATTATAACTTTATCATTTCACAAGGTGTAAAGTTTGAGTTTGCTGGTTTTAATTGGTAAGAGCAGGAGTACAAACACAATGAGGCTGTAAGGCGGACTAGCGAGTAGATTAGCTACCATGCACAGCATAATGATGTTTCCCTAACAACTCAAACTTCTAGCTTCCTGAACGTATTTTAACTATGGACCCTATTTTGGGCATGTGACTGAAAGCCTTTGATATCAATATGGGGTAGTATGAAGTCCAAAATGTAAATGTATTTGGAAGTTTAAAGCTCATTGGCACTCTATAAATATAGAGGTAAAAACCTGGACACATTAACTTATTAGCACAAAGCAGGTTAAAAAAGCTGCCTAAAAATATCTACCCACCAGTACCTCTAAAGCGCACTTAATGGTGTATTATTGTAATAATTGTTTCTTTAAGTGTAATAATGGCATGTTGGGGTTTTAACTATAAACCATACTGCTCTTTAAGTCAAAACAAACTAGCTGAATCATAGCTCTTGCTCCATACACATATATGTCAGATATGGAAGTCATGTTTATCCATCTCTTTGCAATAAAGCAAAAAAAAAAAAAATCCCAAAATGTCAAGCTATAAGCAACATCTCTTCTTTCTGCTTTTGCATGTGGTCATTTTGTGACTTTCAGATTCTGACTTTTGCGTCTTTAATAATTACTAAAACCCACTCTGCCCTTTTCTTCTTTGCTTTGCTAATTGAAATATTGACATTTATGCATTGCGTTAATTAACACAGCAGTTTCATTCACAGTGATTTGTTTCTGTAGTACAGTGGTTCTAAATCCTTTCCTTAGTGCTGCTGGTTGGGCTATCTGTCTTATCAGGTGGTTAATTGCTGTTAGTTGCCTTCACCTGGCCCTGCAGGTGTCAATCAGCTCTTAATTAGGTGACTGCAATAAAAACCAGCAGGGCTGTGATGGAAAACCACTGCTTTGAACAACAAGAGAAGAAAAAACAAAACTTAAATAGTTTTATTAAAAGGTTTCCATCAATTAGTCTAAGCACTTTTTAAAAAAAAATGCTTCAAGATACTCTATCAATAGAAATGCTCATTAATTTGAGCTGCACATTCATGTAACGCTCAAAGGATGGTGAGGCCACAACTGGCAGGGTTTACTCATACTAGAAATAATTAGCGTAGCCTTTTGTGATATTTAATGGTGTTTGCACTTCCAGTTATCTATTAAATTGGCTGGTAATAATAACTCCCTGCATACTTCCTACGTCATTCATCTGTGACACGCTCTGGTTGTTCAATAGTCTTATTTAATTTGGGGTCTCAATTTGTTAAAGTGAAAATTTTATGTTAAGGCTAAAACTGGTATTAAGATTTGAGGATTTTTAAGAAAACAGATGTAAGATTTTATTAATTCTTTATGCAACAAACAAATATATAACACCAGCAAACATTCTAAGCCGGACATTTTACTGTGGATCTACATGTTATATCAAATATGTCAGGGGGACACCATTCATTATTTCTATATTTCAACCTAGTTTAAATCATGTATTTTAGATCTGGATCAATATCCTTCAGGAAATTCAGCCTCTCTTTTATATGGTTGTTGTCCTTGTGTCTCTCTTCAGTTTGCGCCTGTTTTCCGTCTGTGTGAAAGGTGTATTTGATCACTGCCTATTGCATAAGGACGATGAGAAGACCAAATTATAGACTGAAAACAGGCATGAAAATGTGGATTTAGAAGGCTGTCAAGCAACCTTAAGGTGCTGTCAAATGAATAGGACTTAAGCCTTGTGATCTCTCCACCATGGAGATCTGGAATGAGGACAGAAGCACCAACACACAAGAGGTTACTGCAGGCTAACTTCATTAGCAAGTAAAAGGGGACTTCAGAGAACCGGTTGCATATGGTTTGATCTGCAGGGGTGACAGTAAAATTGGAATTCATTGATTTTAGAATAATGTTCTGGACACCTGACAAATTTTGGTCTAATAGTCACTCATATTAGTTTAGTTTTATTTTTCATAAATTTCCAAGCCACTTAAGCTGCTAAGTACCTTAATAAATCCGTCATCACTTTTGTTTGTTTTTTGGAGAAAGGTAATTTACAGAAGGTTTTTAGAGCTTTTTTGCTGAGAAACTGCTGTCCATTGCAGTTTGAAACACAGTTAATGAGATTGAGGGAATGAGGGAAATGTGCACACCAGCAAACCAAAACAATAAACTGATAAGATTCTCATACACATGGTCAATTGACCCCTTGTGAATTAAAACAAATATTCATTTCTGCAATATTTCATTTTTGCAGCACAATTTTTTATTAATTTGTAAAATGTGGTACAATCCGGTGAAATCACTATGATTTCATTGGTAAAATGAAGGCTCTAAGCCCTCTGTGGCTCATGGTTGCTCCACATCTACAACTCAGTATCACAGCAGGTTGTAAAAGTAATGACAGAACTTGATATATAGGATTTGTGTACGTGGGCATAGATTTGCATGCTTTTTATGACAGTCTTCCACAAGCACAGCTTCTTTATGCAAAATGTGGTCTGTGTCTGTGTACATGAATCCAATAGATCGAATTTCTTAAACATTTTGCAAACAGATTTTTTTAATTGACATTTAATGGAATCACAGTTTTCCCTAGACTTAACCAAAGTAAATCCTTCACATTAAATGTTAAAACTATTTGACAAATATCAAACTTTAAATGTTTTGACTACATAACTCACTTAAATTCATCTTATTTCAACCAGAGTTGCTTAAACTCAGCCACAAACTGAAAACGAACCCTGGACTTGGGTTTAAGACTTCTACACCTTGTGGTCAGCTGCCAACCCTAATCTCTTCCATGTGACTCCAGAACAGTTAATAAATCTAGTGTTTCATTCATCGAACGTGGTGCAGAAAAGAAAAATAGTCATGCTCAGTGTCCCAAAAAAACCCCTGAAAGTTGGTGTGCATGTACACAAACTTTATAAATTAAAAGGTCATCATTGTTTGCCACAATGCTATGTTTGTCCTCTATCTGTACACTATAAGCCAAGATTAGTTGTGAAGCCCGGTATTACATACAACAGCTGTGTACCAATGCCATGCTACAAAGGCTATTAATTTCTAATCAGGTCTTGAATGTGTTCTTATTTTATTTCAAAAACTACTTGAGTGGGCTGTTGTTTCACAATCCAGTGTACAAAGGAAATAAGTAAGATACTCAGAGCTGCATAAAAAATGTAAATTTATTACAGTTGCAAAATCAGTATGGCAATTAGTATATAGCACATGCTGTATACAGTCAGTATGTTTAGAGAATTGGGACACAGTTATTATCTCGGTAGGTTTAAAATAACCGAAGAAACTCTCCGAGATGAAACTCAAATAGTGATCTCATCCTTGTAGTCGGTGCACAAGACATTCACAGAATATAAGCAGAAGGTTAGAAGATGCAGTTAAATTTGAGGAAATTATGTGATGCACAAAGCACTGGAGCTGGAAGAAAACAGATGTTGTCTACCACAGTCTTGAGGATTATCTAACCTCCAGGCCACCAGGACTTTCAGAAACATTATTGCTGCAGTTTGAAAAAAAAAAGCTTGGATATCCTTCAAAACATAACCTTCTCTTGGGAGATGCATGTTCTCTTTCTAGTACCAGTGTGTCAATGAGTGCTTTTGCCAGTGCATGATTGCACTGTAGAGGCTGGTCCACGGACTCAGAGGAGAAGGCACCTCCTCTATTTCTTAGAGGCAAGACAGAGAAAATATAGTAGCTGAAATTATTACCAAATTTAAGTAATATGAAACAATTTTTCCTCTTTCTGTGGAAAAAAAATGTGTTTTTGTTAAGCAGTGGCAGGAGGCAGCCTGCTCACACTGGCTGGATCCTTGTGAAAGCTGTGAGCTGCTGCACAGGCTGCTCAGCATGGAGGATTTTTACTTTATGTTCTTCGGAGGAAGTTCTTGCCATGTTGTGACTTTGTTTAGTTGTAATGATGATTTTTTCACATTACAGTCAGAGTTATGGTATGGGAGAAGTAAGCTAGAGTTAGCAGCGGGTTGATGGCACAGACTCACTGCAGCAGAGGAGCTGTACTAAACTCAAGTGAACGACTGATGAGGCCAAAGCAATTTCTCCAAATTCCTAAACGATCATTTTGATATGAAAGACTGAGTAAATGCTGCCCTCAAGGTTTTGTATAAAGGCCACGGAGCAGAGACACACGGCCACAAAACTGCTGCTGTAATTGCCACTGTTATTGCCATTTAGGGTCAGCAGTTGAATTAAAGTAATGACAGATAAAACAGTTTGTAAGAAGTCTTCTCTGGCCAGGTTTTCTCTTATTGTCACTCTGTAGATTGTTAATGAGGTAACTTAGACCTCTCAAGCAGCACAATACAACAGCTGTGCAACAATTCCTGGGGATTGAGTGCATTAGATTTGTTATAGTGAGAGTTGTTTATGACGTTCTGTTCATCCTTTTGGTTTCATTAATGGTATAAATATTAGAAACAATTCAACAGCACCAAAAAATCAATGACTCCAAATGGTCTTAATGCTGAATCAACCTCTCTTAAAAAAAACTTTATCTATAACCTTCTTGGAAGCAGACTTAATTGAATTACTGTTATATTAAGTTTCAATATTTATTTTACTGCCATTTTAAAACACATGGTTGTACAACGAAATTAATGTCTCCTTATGCTATTACCAAAACAGAAAATTATGTGAATCTATTAATAATTCATAGTTTTTGAAAAGGATTTTTTTTTAAAGTGAGGATAAAAGAATAAAAGCTGCCCTGAAATCTGGTGGTTAACGACTGTATTTATATTGCTTTTACGAAGATAATGTTTAACAAACTATTTTTTTATTTCACATCTTAAATAGAGATAGGTAGCCAAATGTTGAATAAGAAAACAGAACAATATATTTAGAGTATGTGTAATGTAATGCCCCCGGTGCACAGACCTCATATTCATTATGGGTGTCCCTGGAGGGGTGCGGTTTCTTCAAGAAAACAGCTCAGCTAACTGTATTGTATTATACGAAAGTTTGTTTGCCATTATCAGAATAGATTAAAGAATTTATTCATAAAAACAACAGGCATTCATAATAGTTATATATATGTGGTTGAGTGTCAGTGACAGGCCAATAAGACATTCACAGAGTGAAACCAGAACTCATTCCATTTTATAACCGAGTGTTTTCCATTAAGTTGCAGCTACATGTGTTTGCTACTTGATTTGAATGCCTGCAGTCAGTTGCTGTCTTTGTGCACTTGGCTTGCGTTCACTAACTGATGCAGCCTCCAACTAAACGCCCACCTCTGAGCCACTTGTCACTTTTTCACAGTTGTTTTCTCACAGTAAATCCGAAAAACAAGTGCATTTGTGCAAGACTGTGTGAAAGACTCGGTTGTGTGAATTTCATGTGCACAATAAATTGGCTTTGTTTTTTTGTTTAATTGCTCCTCTGAGGTGCATACAATACAGAATTTAGATTGAGTTACACAACTCCAGCTGAAATTATACAACATTTTGAGCATAACTCAGGATAATGAACAGTTGCAGTAATTATAAGCTGCTGTGCAGTGCTCTGTAACAGAGAAGGAGGACTAAATAAGCCTTGTTTTGTTTTTTATGTTCATTTTAGTGTCTTGTTGTCCTGTAAACACATTTTCTCTAGGCAGACAAAACACCGGAACTTTTAATTTTGCCAGTTGTCATGAAGTTATCACAATATGCTGTATTTTTATTAACAATGGACTCAGTCTGTCTGCCCCCATGTCATTCTATTAAAGACCTGTTTATTGCTCTGTGTCCTGAATCCTCATCCTCTGATCACTCTCGCCGTGGTCTCATTTACCAGCTATTGGTGCTAAAATGATTTCATTATTCGTGTTGAACACCCAGACACTTGTTATTAAAGGCGGACGCAGGGTTTTGCTGCTCTCTCTGGACCAATTTGCCTCCCACAAAACAGTAAAGAAGAAGGGAGGTTGCAGTGGTTCTTGCAGGTGCTGGTTAGTCGCAGGGCGCTTGACCAGTGCTAAAGTGGTTAATACTCCTGCCTCCTGTGCTAAGCAGACACCTTTTCCTCTGCCTTCCAGCATCCCGCTTTTTTTTTTTCTTAGAGGCTCAGGCTTAATATTGTGCAGTTGGTGGCCACAGAAACATGAGCTAAACAAAAACATCTCAAGCTTTGAATGCACAGAATGCAATTTCTGCCACCAGAGGTCCCTCAATCAAAATATTTAAATTAAAAAGACATGGTCTGATGACACCATGATGCAGCACGGGATCATGGGATTTGCTTATTTCATTGTTTAATGGTCAACATTGCAGATAAAAATCTGTCTGACTGACTTAGTCAGAAATGCTCACCAACGAGGCGATAAATTGAAGTTTTAGTCACATTACGTTCAGTCACATTTATTGATCTCCTTCCTCACTTTCTGACTGCTGTTAATGGCAGGCGACAAAATGAAACACACCCTAACCCTTGAATAAAATAGAGACCTCTCTGAGTTAAAACAGCGATGGATATTATTTTTAATAGTGTAAGTACACAACTTAACAAAATACATAACAAAGAATTGGGTTTTATTAGACATTTTAACATGAAAATGCTTCATATAACTTGTAGCCTATCACACACAACACACCAGTCAAACTTTCAACACCAGGGAGCTTTCAAACGTTGGCAGTTCTCTAAGGAGAACATGTTTTTCAAAGTAACTGCCCATGGCACACTGATGAAGCAAATCCAACAAACAGTTGACTTTAAAATGACCTCAAAACGGAGAGTCAAGGGGATATCTACAGTAAATTAGAGACACTCTGTGCACTGCTGTGTTTAACAGCAGCAAGACGTCTTCAAACGCAAGGACTCACAAAAATATCAGAGGAAAATCTGGAGCTAGCAGTGGTTATAAGAAGACAACACAAGGGAGCTTTTCATGTTTGTCCTGAGCTGAGAAATGATGAGAGATGAGGTTTTGTGATCATCTCTTAAGTTGCATCAGTGCATTTCTGCAGGCTGTTGAATGAAGTTACACCTCCTCTAACATGTCAAAATCCCAATAACAGGGTCTGCATCTCTCCAGGGACCAGGGACTAGTCCAGGGACGAATGGTCACTTTAAGGGTATTTGATAACAAGTGAGTACCATTTAAACCAGCTTAATCAGGTCACAGCTAATTTGATTCCCATAGTTAAACGTAGAGTTCCTCTCACTCCTGGATTCAAAATCATACACAGTCTAGTCCAGTTGCTCTTGGTACATATAGTATATGTAAACTGTTGGGGTATTTCTAATTTGTAATTTGTAATTTTGCCTCATCAAACAGTAACTGAGAGAGTGAACATGTTGAATCTGATCAAACATCTCAAAGCAAGGATCGAACTGCAGCAAATCAGAGAAACCTTCACGTTTGTCTGCTTGTTAGAGTTTGTTTGATTGGTGTGCAGTGGCCTTAAGGGTCATTGCAAGCTGTTAATAAATTTGACAGTACGCAAGCTAATGCTTGCCTTCTTATATCAAAAAGTAGGAGAGGCTTTTTTTGAAAAACAAGTTATTTTCTCATTTACATTTCATGTCCAGCGACAGATTCTGAGCCAAGTCCCTCACATGTAGCATCTAAATGATACAGATACGTATCTACACGTATCTACACGGTCAGATGATGAGCTTAATTTAGCATTAAGACTTCAAGTGACGGGAAATTGGCTTGTCTGTCCAAAGATACAACCATCCTATTATCTGATCAGGGCTGTGTTTACCTAAAGCCTCCTGGTCTCACTGGTTGTTGGCATCCTCCAGGTGATGATAAGACTTCAGAAACCGACTGCACTCAGCCAAGAACTAGATTGCCTAAAACATTACAACTTGCCAGTTTTTTCATGTTGGTTTTTGAACAGACTTAACAAACAAGAAATGATACATTTTAATTTAGAAAGCATGAGAGGGGAAGCTTAGCAGATATATATATTTTTTAACTTTTTGACAGAACCGGGCCTGCTGCTTCCAGTCTTAATGCTAAGCTACACCCACTAGATTGGTATCAATGATCTCATGTACCTTTTGGCAAGAAAGTGAATAAGTGTATTTCCAAAAATATTGACAAATTTCTTCGACAGACCCTGACCAGAAAGTCCAGCTCTTACCCGTGAAAACAATTTCTTTATCTATGACTCACTGTCAAACAAAATTTAAACGTTTTTTGTAGAGCTAAGCCAGACCAAACTAAATATCACACAGTTGCTTATTTACTTTGTAGCGTGACCTTTAAGCAGATTTCTTTCTGCTCACAGTGGAAATACACAGTCTGACTCAAAGCCTGGACAGACCCAAAAACCATAGCTGAGCACATCAGCTGCAGGTGTCGCTGTTTGTTTCAAGGCGAGCTGTCACACAACCCTGCATGACACCTGAGGCCGTGTGCCACCCCACTGTAGTTCCCAAAACCAGGAGGTCAGCATCATCTGAGGACACGCTGTTACCTCACTGAAGGGGCAGACGGACCTGTTAGAGGTGGAAGGTTTATGTAATTCCCCTTCTTTTGCCTCAGTGCTTATAGCTACTGATGCAAACTGTCACTTTTGAAATTCCCACAACAAATAGGGATGAATTCCCCTAAATGTTCCTGTGAGCTTCCAAACATCTGACCAAAGCACTGCTCTGCAGCTGGGTCTCCTAGAAATTACATCCTGCAACAACCTGTTTGCAAGAGCAAATATGATTTGTGAGACATGTAATGCAGACTAAGTGATGTTTCAATTAAAGTCCCTCTCATGAGACGCTCACCCTGATATGATTCATATTACATCTAACTTTGTTTCCTAATAAAAATAACCGTAATGGAAAAGCTCTGAAAAGTGTTTGGAAGCACATTGTTCTTTCTTTCCTCATTGAAAACTTAAGGCTCTATGAATCACAGTCCTCATGTTTCGCACCCCACCGCTGCTTGTGTTAGGTTGACCAGTGGGACAGCTGTGTGCAAAACAAAGGCTACCTAGAGAAAAGTTTGGAGAAATTCAACCGCGGGCTCCATGTTTGACACTCAGGCTGGAGCTCAAACTTGTATGAGACTCAGAGGAGGATCCTGTTGTTGCACCATAATAGGTGACTCACAGATGAAGCAGAAATGGTAAGTGTGCTTAGCATCTTTTAATTATGCTGTTTGTTGCTTGTTAACTCAAGATTGGCTGACAGTGTTTGTAGTTGGGTTAATACAAACCCTCTTTCTCTTTGTACTGATAAGTCTGCTTCTCCTTCAGGTTTCAGGTTTCTTTGCCTCTGATTGGCTTTTGAGTTTGTGACATATCAAACCAAAGTTACATTTAAAGATTTAGCTACATGCACGAACATTTATAGACTCCTCTCTAGTGACAAATTTTGTACAGATGCAAGTATGTCTAGTCAGGTTCTGATATTTTGTTGGGACTTAAACATAAAAAAAACAGTTTTGAGTGGAGGGAGACTTTAACTTAATGAGGAAATGTTGGCTAAATATAATGTTTCATTCATTCAAAGAAACTTGGTCTCTACACACAATCCAGGCAATAATTATGTTGTTATTATGAATAAACCTTTTCTGTCAAAAACATTATTTCTAGGAGATGGTTATGATAAGGCATAGTCCTGTTTATACTAGAGGATATCAATGTACCATATGCCACCATGACACCAACATTGTATGCCAGCGTTGTCCCAGGGCTCACTTAGGCACCAAACACTTTCGGCACGGTGAAGTCAAGGTGGCACGATTGTTTTCTTCGAGTCCTTGGAGGTGAGACCAAATGGTGTTCCTTCTGTCCTCGTTGCTTCTGCTTTTCTGCGTGAGTACAGGTGACATTTATGATGTCAGCCAGATGCTTGTGACCCTGGGGCTCCACCGCCACCAGCCTCTGGAACAGTGGAAGTGTGTCGTGTTGAGAGGAGGGACCAACCAGCAGCCTGTCACTTTCATCTTCTAAATGAGGTTTATCACTCCCTTTGTTTCTAAAGTGACACAAGAGTTGCTCATTTAAGTTATTCTAAATTGTTTAGCAGTCCATGTAGTTCATATTTTTATCACCTAATTCATCTTTTGATTTGCTTTTTCTGTCTCTGGGACTTCCAACCAAACCCTTCAACACGTCAAGATAACAGAGGGGATCCTCATCCAGCAATCATTAGAACCATTTTAGATTATGTAGAACATTTATTTTCTTGCTCATTTTTTTTACCAAAGGTAATAAAAGGTTCTGATGCATGTGGTAGCCAATGAAAATGAGGGTTGTAAATGGCACCATTCATCAATGATTTTAGACAAAAGTTCAAACACAAAATCGTTTTAAAAATAAGTTTTAGATATGACAATGCATCTTTGGGACTTTTTTGTCTTTTTCCATTCTTATATGCCATCTCCTAAAAAATGAGTCTGCTGGAAAAAGTGGGGGCAGCAAACAGATAATTATAATTACAGGTATTAATTCAAGACAAATTAGATGATTGTCGAAGCGACTTTTACTTCGTAAGGCATAATTACTGTCATCCAGTTCCTGCAGAGTGTGTGTGCTCCTTATTTATAAAAGGGTGTCGGTCTCAAATTAAGTTAACACTCTTCTCATCCGACCTTTTTGAGTTAGATTATGAAAAAGAAAATTGAAATGTCATGTGCCCTATGTGTTTAATCACTTGAGATATGACTACAGTGAAATAATATTTCCTTTTTATCAATCCAAAATGTCAAAATGCAGGGTGTTTATAATTACAGCCTCGCCTCTGTCATTATTTGCCATCAGTCAAGGAAATATTCTCCACATTTTGGCAGAGGTCTAGATATTAGTAGAATGTTCTGAATCCATTAACTGCTTTTATCATTAGCAAAAATGATATAAAAATGAAGGTAAAATGGTATTATTTATGCACTTACTTATATTTGTTCCACTGC
>JAPZDZ010000007.1:19238111-19250598 GCA_029783805.1 Acanthurus tennentii | reverse complement strand
GACTCTTGTTAGTCTATAAAGTCTATGTAAAGCACTTTGCATGTTAGTAGTTGAAATGCATAAAAAATTGATGATTTTAATCTGATTCTAATTCTTGTTGTATAAAGTATATTTCCTCTTTGATCTAAGTAAGGAAACATGATGTGCATTTAATTTCTCTGTATGTATTTGACCCTGTGCTGTTGCAGCCTTTATGTAAATCTTAACAGCATCAGATTCCAGACTGGTGCCATGTTCAAAGTATTATGGAAATACTGCTATCATTTCCTTAACATAAAACTGACCACAGTGTTTTTCCAAGAATTAGGCTAATATGTAACATTGTCATTATATGTGAGTAATGAGGAGCATATCTGCAGGAAACTTAGATTTGAATTTTAAAATTTTAGACTGACAAACAGGAAAAATGTCACATTCTGTTATGAAATTATTCGGTCTGTGATATAACACGAGCTGAATGTTATTTAACACCACAGCACTGAGTCTCTGTTAGACAGTGATTGTGCTTTTTGTTGCACTTCTTTAGTCTGTAGTGTACAAGCACACTGCTGTCCCTCTGTCCGTCTATCAGTATGTGCAAACACTGGCTAAGTATTAACTGGACTTTTCTAAATCCAGACACTGCAGGGTAAAGCAACATCCCTTGTGAGCCTGCAGCACAGCAGACATACAACAAGCCACATGGTGGAAGACAGGATACGCTGTTGATGGCTCAACAAGGCAACGCTTCAGAGGAAACATGGCCAGTGGTGCAGAAAGGAGCTGTTTAATTGGCAGAGTTTGAATGCACAAGCACTAATTAGCCTAGAAGAACACGGTTCAACTTCCGAATCCCAACAGCATCCTGAAAACTCTGCTGACATTTTGCACTCTGCAGGGTGGTCAGTGGGTGTGCAGACTGCCACAATTCCCAGAATAGAAAATGCATTTGGCTTGTTAGTATTTGCGGTGAATACACATCGAATTATCATCAAACTGAGCTCAGGCTGCACTGACAGCAGAATTAAGGATGCTTCCCATGCTTTTACACTATCCACATCCTAAATGCCTCATAAAGTCCTGGAGCGCCTCTGCCTTTTTTCCTCTACATCCTCTGTCTCATTGTATGGATATAAATCAACAGGGATTTATTTTTTGTTTCATCAGACAGCTTGATGAATACAGTATCCCTCATGTTTTGTTAATTCAGGGCATCACGACAAGATCTCTCTTTGAATCTGAATTAAATTCAGTAGATAACACTGTCGGCATGTCATAAACGCACGCACATTTGTTTGTGCATCAACATGAAGATGCAAAAAGCGCGATGGGTTGAACGAAGTGTCCTTTCAGGTCAATTATCATTCAGTGCATGTTATGTTATATGCTCACACTGCAGCAATAATTGCCCACATGTGAACTCTTTCATGTGAAATAATTCCATTATTCATGGCAGTATTATATTTGGAAATGAGCAAAGCAGAAGAGTCAACCTATGTTTAATATTGCATGGGAAAACAAAAGGATGAATGAATGATGTTTACTTTTTACGACTCCAGTGATTAAATATGACGCATGAGAGCTTAAATAAATGCAAGCTTGTTTTAAAAATTTAGCAATGACGTGTAAGTTTGTATTAAACTTATTTGCAGATGTTGTAGTAAGAGCGAACTGCATAAGATTTATGTTGAGGAAATAATAATGGCTTCTCTCCAAAGAGCTGGGTGCAGAATCATTGCAGCCATGTAAATGAATTCAAAGCCTCATGTTTGCAAGGCTGTGAATAGAGGAGAGAGGATTTATAGACGACATAATCACCAAGACCCATGCCTTTAGTGTAATATACCTCTAACCACACATATTAGGGTAACTGCTAGTTTAAAAGTCGTAGAACTGCAGATGGTACTTCTCAGAGAGAAAGACAAAAAAAGTCCTGCTTCAATGAACACCTAGAGGCAAAAGGAAAAGTGTCAGGCACATTTCCATCAATAATAATCATTATTAATTCATAAATAATTTTGTGGCAATCGATGCTGTAATTTAGAGTAGTTTTAAAAATTCATCGGTACAATCCAATTAAGGCCTTCTCAATCTAAAGTGCATTTGCTCGGCTCCTGTCAAAGGCCACAGATTTGGAGAGAGGCGTTATAATGAACTGGGATTTAATGATGCTTGTCTTGACAGATAGCCCCACAGATTAAAATAAACACTTGCACTGAGCATTGCTCGTGTACCGCAGATATCCCCGGTAATCAGTTCCTCAAGTTTTAGACGGTTAAAATCATATTAATAATCGCATCCAGCTCAAGTTTTTTTTAACAAAGGTTTTATCTAACCTCATGAGCATGGCTTTCCTCATTTCTTCATGTATATTCTGCTTTATCTCAAAGTCCGCTCTCTTTATTTTTCCCTCTTTTCTCTGTCGCTCTCACTCTCACAGTGACTCATGCATCACCCACAGCTCCTTTTAGGCTGTCAGATTTTCTACACTTTCACTGACTCTAATCCAATTCAGAACCAAATCCCAAAACGCTCAGCCCTGTAGGCTGCCCTTCTCAGTGACCCCCCTCACTATTACCATTTACCCAGAATTCTGCGGGATTTTGTACGTTCTCAATCCTGTGCTTGATACGGGGCCCGAGTGTTACTAAAAATATTACTGGGCTCAAAGGGAGTCAAGAGGTGGTCACTACAGTACTGGATGTGTGCCGCCTAGGTCAGCCTGGGTCACGCCTAACTGTTCATAAAAAGGCCGCTTGGAATATAGTGAAGTGCCACAACTTAAAGTTTGTGCATTCCTTGCTTGAATTCTTTATCTTAACCACTGTTAGTATTAGTATAATATACTAAAAGTAATACTTAAGTAATGCAAACATGCTAACACAAGTTTACATTCATAGTCCTGCTTCCTTACATTTAGCAAATAAAGTAAAATTAATATTTTCTCAGTTTCCAACTCCTTTTTGGTCTCCACCAACTGCTGCAGGGAAAATCCAACATGTTCTCAACCCATGTTGTCCAATATCATCACTTTGGTCACACCTTTTTGAAGTTTGATACAGATGTATCAAGAACCTTTCATTTTATATCTTCAACTTGCAAAATCTTTCCACCACAGAGCCTTTCTAAACATGGAGCTGATGTTGTAGATTGGTCATAGTTTGGTCTGGACTAATAAATAAATCAGGTGAAATGTAAAAAAATCAGTTAAGTTTTAGAAAACATCCACTGATGATTGGCCAGGTTTAAGAAAAGATGGTTTACTTGACACTTCATTTTTATTTTTGTAAAGGTTTTAAACTCCAGTCCCACTGACAACAGAGGTATATATCTGTGGGTATATGACCCACCACTCTACCTCAACATCCATGCCTCCTGTTAACAGCCTGTTACTACACCTTTCATGTCAGTGACTGTGTGGAGAAGCCATCTTGAATTTTTAAAGTTGTTGTTGGCTCAGTTATCCAATTTTAGTGAATGTTTCAGCTGAAATTTCCGTTTGATCCAGGAACTTGGATATTCCAAATTCCCAGATCAAATGGAATACTCCACTGCTCCTTTGCATTTTTTTTTAAATCTCTGTATGTCTTTGTAACAAAATTTGAAAAGCTTTAGCCCTGTTTTGCTAAAAAACAAAACAGAGGCCTCATCAAACAAGCTACCAAATCTCCAGCTAATTCCAAACAGGTGCCATGCAATACAAAGAAAATATGACCTGCAGAAGCAATGATCCAGCTTATATCTGTGACTTTCATTGTAAACTGTTTATCTTGGATATTTGTTTCTCCTTAGTTTTGTATTCCTTGAAACCGCAATCTGCCATACAAACAGATGCTCCAAGGATCACATACTCTTATATTACATACTGTCAACCCTTATCATCTACCCAGTCAGTCATCGTGCGGTGTGAGAGACATGTTTTAAAGGCAAATAAAAACAAAAAGCAGTTGGAGGACAGGGGGCTCAGTACACTAGGTATGGATGAGGACATCAAACAGACAGCTGGTCTTTGGCAAAATCATCAAAGGTACATCATTTTTCAAGGTAGTGCACTTGTACAAGCACTGAAATAGTATTTTAATCCAAGGACATGATTTTCTGTCTCTGGGGACTCATTTTTATTTTATCAATGTCTGCAAAGGGAAACTTAGATCTGGACAGATTTTGATTTATGATATTTACTGTAAATGTGTCAGATTTTTTTAAGAGGATTACAGCTTCCAAATCTCATACATTTTACAGTTAATTAATGAGATTTCTTTCACTGGCCTGTCAGATAAGCTGAACCTGTTTTTCTTTCAAGCTTTAAACTCTAGTGAAAGTAAAAAAAAAAAAAAAAAGAAGAAAGAAAAATGGGTCCAGCATAATAAAAGCCACGTTATCATGCATTTTTTCTCGTAGGAGCTTAAATAACTTACAAAGCTGCTGCGTTTTCGTGCGCGCACCAACTCTCCGAGCAGAGCTGTTGAAAAGGCTGCATGTTGCCCGACACTCAACTCTCCCGACAGATCGCCAGACCAGTTCCCCCACTGCAGCATCAGACAACTGGACTGTAATTATTAAACAGAAAGGAACATAGGCTGACGGGTAAAGGCAGACTGATAAATACACAAAGACAGAAGCAGGCTTGTGGAAGGATAATAAGGTAGACAGACAGAGATAGTTACCAGAGCACCAGATGGATGGGCAACAAGACAGGTCGACAAATAGCAAGGCGGCCAGAATGACAGATTGGAAACACCTTAAACCAGGCTCTGCTATACCAATGAGGCTGAATTTCCAGGAATGTATTCAATTTGTCTGCTCCCTCAATGCTAGGGCTAAAAGGAATATGAAAAAATGTCACCCTCCTTACTCCATGTCTTCCTTTTTTCATTAATTTGATTGGCAGACTACACAGAGCGGATGGGAGTAAGGGTTTGTAGTTGCTGTGGCAACGGCTTGCTCTTTGTTAAAGGCTACATTCCTGGCATCTGATGTTTCAGCGCTGCGATCGATAAAAACCCCAGCCTGCAGGGACTGATGAACGGACTGGGGCTTTTGCCAGGCCAGGCAGGACTGAAGGGAGACAAGGAGTTAGGTGGAAGATGTGTGAACGGAGGACGGGAAGATAAAACAGAGATAGAAAGAAGATGCAAAGAGGAGAGATGTGGAGGTGCGAGCAGTGCAGCTGCTGAGCCGGGCGGAGGGGTGAGCGCTGTGGGGAAGAGAAAGAGTGAATGTGTGTGCTCTCTCCGGCTCCTTCTGCCTCATCTCGGCTATTTTCTGAACGTCACTCACTTCACTATCAAAGTAAGGTTTGTGTCTGTGTGAGTGCTTATCCACTGCTTACCTTGGCGGGATTTTGCTTTGCTGTGATTGACAAGAGCTCTGCGAGCAGTCAAAAGCTTTTTAAGAAGCCTTTCATATTTTCTAGCATGTTTCTTTGCCTTTATGATAGTGCATTTAAATTTCCGCCGCTCACAGATATGTCTTACCTTTTGCACATCTAATTGGCCAAGATAGCCATGAGCAGAATGCAGATACTACTGGTAATGAGGCAATTATGGTCAGCCTCTCTGTCTACTTAGCCATCTGTCAATTCAGCAACCTGTAGCTGCTGGAAGGTGTTTTTCTGTCAAGGTCTGTGTCTTTTCCAAGCTGTGAAGAGGCATGGCTCTTAGAGACAGTAATGTTTTACAGCTGAACTCTGAATCCTTCTCCTCATTACCCTGTCGTTACCTTCTCCGCCACTGAAACCTTCCCTGTTGTGTGGCTGGGAATTATAGCTACCTTACACTGAGTAAATGGACATAATGTAACAAGCAATGACCAAAAGAAGAAGCAAAACAAAGACCCACAAATCTGCTTAAAAAAACAAATGTCAAAAATAATATAAATGTACCTGTCTGTCCTCTCATATCCTAACATTCTCATATACTAATATGTGCTTCGAGATCATTTTCATTTTATTTATTGTCAAGTTGCAATTATCCTGTTATGCAAAGCTAGAGTGCTGCCATACCAAATTGCTTTCTATAATCATGAACTATGACTGTGTTTGCTACAGAGACAAGCACGCTGACTGCAGTAATGTTCGCTCCCACATTGTATAGACTGAAAACTAGCATCAAATTTATGAGCAAACATTTAACACTGTATTACATTTTTATAGGATAAACTTCTGTTAATGCTTTGGGAAAGTCAAGTTATTTCATCAAGAAAAGTAATAAAGAAAAACACAAAATGTAGAAAGAAGCAGTAGCTTGTAGTAATAAGCAGTAAAAAGAAATGAGCAGAGCAATAATGGAAAGAGGCAAATAAAAATCTTTACTGACTAATCACAGATATGATATTTGCATCCTCTAAATAAAAAAGGCATTTCTAAACACATCATGTTAGTGATAAATATAGAAACTCAGTGTATTCAGTCTTAAACTAAACAATGAGCCAGTGAAATGACTCAGTACAGTGATTACTTATTAAGCAGTCACATATATTTGTTTCCATTCATCCCACAGGGGTTATGTGTGTTTGGCAAGCGCTGCTGTAAACTCTGTGGAATCACTTATAGAAGCAAACACAAGCTGCCATTTTCTATTTTGTTTTAATTTTAGTTTGAACACTTGCCGCTTGGTCCATTCAACACGCCACCCCCTCAGACAGAGACACATATATCCTGATGCAAAATGTGCACGCACACACACATGCAGCAACAACAAATGCACATGAGGATTTAGCTTCACTGCACTGTAATGAGGGTCATTTCTCGCCACTGGGCTGCGACATCTTCCTTCCTCATGAAACATCTCCAGTTAGCCTGCAACCTTTTGTGCTAACACGGTGATGAACATTCACATTTTTCTGCAGCTAATATTTCTCTTGCTGTGTCTTGCCCTGCTCTGAGTTTAATTTCATTGTATCCCCCTTGCCAAGAAAAGGACAGTTCATTAAGGGAGAAAAGGCTTGGCAGTTTAAAGAGACATAAAGTATAAAAAAAGGTTAAAAATATGAAAAGGTATGTGGCTAGAAGGTGAAAACAGTCTGAGCTGAGCTATGTTTTGAGTATTCTAATGCATTTCTTCTTCATGTGTTGTGTCTCGCAGGGCTTGCTCGTGATGGTGCTCTGTATGGACAAGAAGCTTCGCCATGACAGAGGGCAACGTGGGTAAAAGAGACATGCACCAACCTGCTCTGCATCACTGCCACCTCTTCCTGGGTGGGGTCATATTGCTTCTACTAGTTAGCCCGGCCCTGAGCTGCCCTGCCCGATGTGAGTGCTCTGCCCAAAGCAAGTCGGTTAGCTGCCATCGCAAGCGCCTGCCCACAATCCCTGAAGGCATCCCCATTGAGACGCGTGTACTGGACCTCAGCAAGAACAAACTACGCATCATCACGCCAGACAACTTCTCTTCTTTCCAGCAGCTGGAGGACCTGGATCTAAGCGACAACCTCATCAGTGTGGTCGAACCGGGCTCGTTTCGTTCCCAAATTGCTCTCCGTTCGCTCAACTTTCGCAGTAACTTGCTTCAGCTGGTTCCTGCTGGTGTGCTCTCTGGCCTGACCAACCTCACTCGCCTAGACCTCAGTCACAACCGACTAGTGGTGCTCCTGGATCATGCCTTTCAAGATCTCCGTAGGTTGACATCCTTAGAAGTGGGAGACAACGAATTGGTTTTCATCTCTCAGAGGGCCTTTACAGGATTACTTGGACTCCAAAGTTTGACCCTGGAACGTTCCAATCTGACCGTGGTCCCTACTGATGCTCTTGGGCATCTGCACAGCCTGGTTGAACTGCGCATGCGCTACTTGAGCATTGGTTTTCTGAAGCCATTTTCCTTTAAGAGGTTATCACGTCTTCGCCGACTAGACATTGATTACTGGCCCTGGCTGGACACACTGCCTCCCCTCTCACTGCACGGCCTCAACCTCACAACGTTGTTCATAACCAACACTAACCTGTCTGCCTTTCCTGGTGCAGCACTGCGCAACCTGCCCTACCTCACACATCTTAACTTGTCCTACTGTCGCATCCAGCATATCCATCAGGGAGAGCTGGGTCAACTCCCACACCTGCTGGAGCTCCGCATCCAAGGGGCACATCTTGTTTCTATAGAGCCCTATGCATTTGCAGGCCTCAAATCTTTACAACTACTGGATGTGTCACAGAACCGCCTGGACTCTCTGGAGAGAGGAGTGTTTGCCTCGCCAGACAGCCTCCAGAGGCTCTGTCTGGGTGGAAATCCATTAGTGTGCGACTGCAGATTGCTTTGGCTGCTCAACAGCCACAAGCCCCCCTCTCTACAGGTCCTGGATGACCAGCCTGAATGCAGCGCCCCCGAGCACCTCCTGGGGAAAACTCTCCGTGAGCTAAAGGAGCCGTTGGTCTCCAGGTACATGACATGCACCAAGCCTCGGATCGGACCCAACACAACCCAGCTGTTGATGGCTGATGAGGGTCAGCCTGCCCACCTGAGCTGCATGGCAGAGGGAGCTCCTCGACCCTCAGTGGTCTGGATTACACCTCACAGACGCTACATCACAGCAAAAAGCAGTGGTAGGGTGGAAGTCCATCCAGATGGTACCCTAGAGATCAAGGCGGCAGAGCTGCATGACAGCGGGGTGTACTTGTGCATCGCCAGTAACCCTGCTGGCAACGCTAGTCTGTCAGCCTCTTTAGCTGTGAAGAGTCTGGGCATTGGGGACAGATCTCATTATATCAACAGGAGCTCGAACTACCTGACAGACTCTAACAGCACATGGGGGAATGGTACAGTACTGTACAACATGACAGTCCCTATCGACATTAAGACTATCATTATATCTACAGCTATGGGCTGTTTGTCCTTTCTAGGCGTGGTCATCTTCTGCTTCCTGCTTCTGTTTGCCTGGAGCCGAGGGAAAGGACGCCATAAGAGCAACTTTGATATTGAATACGTCCCTCGCAAATCCAATGGTGCAGCAGCAGATGTGACAGAAAGCAGTGGCCCACGACGGGTAAACATGAAAATGATTTAAAAACAACGCAGACTCACAGGATAGCAAAGTCAAAACAACAAAAAGTCCACATATCACTTAAACAAATGTTTTTTCTATGACACAATGGATTTGTGACAAACGAAAGTGATGTACTAATATAGTGGGTGTCTCTATGACGGTGATCTAGTGATAAAGTGGGCATGTGAATATAAAAGTGAACCGTGGACGTGTTTATATGAAATAATGTTCTCATACAGTACATTGAATATAATATTATAACCAACATATCAATATGGGAGTGATATAGTGCTGCACTAGGCATGTGTTTCAGTGGTGATGTGATGAGTAATGATGTTGTCGACTCACCGTGACATCAAGGTGACAGAAGGAGCCGCTGGAAGTGACAGGGGACATCTTCACGTGGCAGTGGAGGCTATCATCGCTGCAACATGTCAGGACTAAATTGTCTAATACCCATATTAGCTGCAGTGTGAAAGGTGTGTCCATGTGTGCGCGCGTGAGTGTTTGTGTGAGTGCATCTGTGTGCGCATGTCGCATTTGTGCGTTTCTTTGTGCATGTGCACGCATTGCCTTTCTTGTTGGACGGAACAATTAAAAAGAATGATAGGGTCCAAAGCCTTTGTTCTTGTTCGGTCATTGTAACAACAGTATTGTCACTGTTGAGTAAAAACAGAGGATTGTCTGTGTTTGTATGCAAAATCACAATTATTCTATTGAAAAGAAATGCTGCATAAGTTTTAAAATAGGTAATTTTCCCCCTTGGAATGACTCCAACATTAGATGGGGGTTTTTCTAAACTCAAGGAAATGTTAAATACACATATTAGTGGTGATACGAAGCCTTAGCTTTGTTTTTACCACAGAGCTCATTCTCCAGCAACACCAGACATGTCTCCGGAGAAATAGCAGTGGTCAGTCGTGTTATTACTCTGGAAAAGCTTTTAGCTATAGAAATGGCATGTTAAACCCATTTTATAATGTAATAAATCATGGGCAGACTTTCCTGCCAGACAAATCCCTTGATATGACATAAAAGAGTCGGTGGCCGGAGACAATGGCAAAGATTTACTGGCCCATGCCCTCTTTGGGGCGAGACAAAGTTGATCTTCATGGATTTATGGGTTGAATCCCCCCTTTCCCTCTCTCACATTGCTTTGATCGCACCACTTTGTGTCCGGATTCTTCCCTGGTGCACTGGGTATTTAATAGATGGAAATCTGAAAGTTGTAGTGGAATCTTGTATTGTTTGGTTTTTATTTTGTTGAAAATGTTTTAAATGTTTAGAAAAAAAAATCAGTAAAATAATTAAGGGCAATTATTTGTAATGCAGGGATGTGGGTGTTAACTTGTGTGATCCTGTTGTGAAAAAAAATTGTTCAAGGTTGTAAAATTGTTTTCATATGACAAATTTATGGGTATATTTTCCAAAGGAAATAAATCTTAATCATACCCCAGAAATTTGACTTTCAGTGATTTAAATTTATTTACTGAATTTACGGTGATGTTAACATACTTCTTCTTAAATCCTTTTTTTTGAATTATTTTGTCTATATTAAAATATTACTTGTTATATTTAAAAATGTTCTTATTACTGAGTATTGTATTTATCTACAGTCATGACTTTATCCATCCTTTTTTTGCTATATATGTCATGTAGTAAACATTGTTTCGTAACAACTCAGTATTAATGGCATTTTTACTCATATGGTCAGTATATCCTGTATCCTTTTTTCCATTTTAACAGCTCAGTCTGTGTTCTCTTTCCAGAAGTTGTCCACCACTTGGAGCACTTTACTCATACAACACGCACGTCAGAATCTTTGCAGAAGACACAACGTGACAGATGACATATAGAGTTCTGCAGGGATTTCTTGTTTTTGCAGGTCGTTCAAAAGTTAGCATGAAAAGAAAGCCAATGCTGGTTTTCCATTGGATTTTACATTATGTAAGCAGAAGTTTAGGATGATTTTCTTACTTACTACATGTTTTGTTCAGTAAGATTATCTTCACAAATTAACAACACTATTATGATTACTGCAGCATATATGCAATCATCAAAAATAAGTTTATGATGTTTGTATTTGTTATAAAAAGTACTTAAGCAAAAGAAAAAATACAGGTCTAAAAAAATCTCAAAAGGATAAGTACGCATAAGAAAATGTAAAGTAACATGTTAATATGCTAACCCAGCTAGCATTGCCATGGAAGCATTTAGCTCAATTCACTGCTGCGCCTTAAAACACATCCACTTTTAAGGTAGGAATATTTAGCCGTTGTTGTGTCTCGCCCATTAACAAGGACGGTGATAACAGTCCCAAAACAACATCAGTGTAAAAAGCCAGTGATAAAGGTGTAACCTACTACTACAAGATTTAAAAAACAGGTAGCAGTAATTTGCACCTAATTCATGGAAGACATACAGCAACCAAAATATCAGCAACATTGGGAGAAACAAGGCCTAGGAGCTTTCTACCTTCCTACCAAGAATAAACAAGATAAACTGCCAAATAACCAAAACAGTAAATGATTGCTATTGCAACATTAAACCATTGTTATGCTTTAGAGAGAGTTATGCACTGCATATGTAGTTGCATGTATATCATACTAGATACCGACACTATTATTTGACACGTCACACTTTTCATGCCTCTTTATGTTTTGTAATGCTGGCTTGCTATTTAAAAATCACATTCTGGGTTCGCATTATGAAGATATGGTTTGGTTCAATGGAAGAAACACAGGTGGTATAGAGACAGGACTCTCTGGCAGCACTGTGGCAGCAACAACAAATCTATGTAAAAAAAAAAGAGCTTATAACAAAAGACTTCCTATCTTCGACCAAAATCTCTGTAGCTTGTTTTCTGCAGAGCTCACTAAAAGTTTGTGTCCTCAAGTTTGGACTAATTAGTGAAACCTCTCACACAGTAACATAGTCATGGCAGTGCTGACAAATTCTGGACTGTGAAGCTGATAGAGGTTGCGCACCCCAGGCTCTGATTGTGCACCACACATCCATGTGGTCCAGATGGGAATAGGAAAACTGCGACTCCATGCAGCTTCTTGCTGTTCACACTGATCGGAAAACATCAAAACTGGGACACATGAAGGAAAAACATCAGAATTGGGACACTTTGAGCTGCAGCAAGTTAGTAGCCTAAATAGCCTGTAAGCAAGTGAAAAAAAAAAACACATTACATGACCTGACACCTAAGGAGAAAACCTAGCTGTGTGACCTACCTGTGTTGGTATCGGTATATTTTCATCCTGATTGAATGGTTCACTGAAAAAGACTTCTTAACGGCTGCTTTCTTCGCTGCCCGACCTGACAATCAAATGAAAAGAAATGCTAATTTGGCATCCTCCACTAACACAGAGCATCTTCTTCCGACAGTCCTTGAAACTATCATGCTAATGGTTAGAAGACTTTCTGTCTCTTTGTGAGTGAAGCCTCACAGAGAATTCAGGTTATGGCTGTGGCATTATGAGGACAAGATTAAAGTCCCTCTAATAGGCTTTTCTTATTTTTGTTG
>JAPZDZ010000007.1:19106027-19116958 GCA_029783805.1 Acanthurus tennentii | reverse complement strand
AGATTACTTTGTCTAATTTCCTTCATATAGCTGTTCATCTCTGGCTCTTACCAAACCACATGCAAATATCTCACAGGTCCGGGGGAGGGAAGGATTTGGGGAAATTGTGGCTATCACGCAGTGGGCTGTGCTGTTATTTGAGCAGCAGAGCTCTGAGAGACAAGCCTATTCAAACAAGGAATATACAATGGAGAGAAAATACATGAAGTGGCTTTGATTCCCCATGGAGCCACTCTGAGTGGAAGATTGAACAAGGATGATTGTGGAAGATATAATACCACATTTCTGTGAGTTCGGTGCATGTGGGGATAGCTCAATCCATTATTGACCTACCAGGATATTGACGCGCTGTGTGTTGCTGCATACAGCAAATTTACTGATGCATGGGGGAATCATCTACTCATTGCATATAGAGTAATTTACCTACACGGTAATTTAAACTGAGACTTCTGACATGGGAACATCAAACAACCATATTTACTGGGAAGAACTGAATTTTCACATTATCACTTGTCATTTCTTTCCTCATGTCTCATCTTCCTGTTGAGAAAAATGGGCTGTGTATTTCTGAATAGTTGACAAACATGTGAAACACCTTTTTTCAAAAAACCTTCAACATCATTGTGATTACATTTAATCTCAGAAATAATACAATTCATTACCATTTTGTCCTTTTTTTGTGAATGACTGATTGTGAAACAATGACATTTGGGTGAATGCACAAATACACTCTCTTGCCAAGTGTTTGATGACGAGCTTTGCAAACAGTTTGTCCAACAGAATGACAGCATTAGTGTTTGGTGGGGGTGTGTAAACCACTGATTCACAGAATGAGTAGCTTTTATTCTTCACATAAATTGTGCTTTTAATAGGTACATACACTGAAGTAAGGTTTTAAATCCAGAACTTTAACTTGTTGACTTGTTTTCACTGTTTAGTATTCATAGTTTAAATTGATTTCTTTCTTCTACTACTGATATTAGGTGACAACTTTATCCATAAAAACATTAAAAATATCTCAATGTTAGGCCATGTTTGCACAATAAACATGTTTGTAACCAGAGATTTCCTCTGAGATGGCTGAACTGTAACTTTAGTGCAACCAGGGCAGGTCTGTGAAGAGTCACACACTGAGTGTTAACTGTAGCACAGTCAGAAGCTGCTGCAGGTTAAAATCTGAGTCTTAAGCTCCTGCTGTTTTTGAAAAAACATGTAAAAACGGCGTGTGGAGGCAGAGCGCTGCATTGATGAATATGATCCATCACTGCAAATTAGATAACTGCTGACTTGATACAACTTTATAAAAACACAACTTCATAATAATCCTCTCAATGACATTTATGAGGAGGCAGTTTTTCACATTTAGTTTTGCTCCTCGCTGCTACCAGTCTTATGTAAGAGTGTGTCCTGATGGAAAAAAAGTGAAAATAACTCCACTAAATGTGGTAATTAGCAGCGTGGTAAAGGCATGCTGGGTAAAATCACCAAAGTCGTCTCATTTAAAATGATGGATTATGCTCATCAGTGCAACTGCATCTCTGGGCTGTTTTTAATGGATTTTTTAAAAAAAATCCAATTAATATTTTTTAATGTTTTTTTTACTTAAATCTGCCAGGCAACTTTGCATTTTAGCATTTGCAAACAGAAGGTAACTTTTCCACAGTTTGTCAAGATTTCTAAAACGTGCACGTTAGCAGCTAATGAAATGTTATGTGTCTGCAAAAATGCAAGCATTCAGTTTGCAAACTATATGTGCTTGCAGTTTGGCTCTGAAAGCCAGACTTGTCTGCATATTAACTATAGCAAATAAATGGATTAATACTTCCCTATCCATCTATTTCTTATAGTTGCTATAAATACAGCAGGTACTGTAACTTTTTGCTGCAAGTTGTGGCTCTCTGCTTAGATGTTTGAAATAACTTAAACTCTTTTTTAATAAGGCAGGCAAATTTAGATGATGAATCCACATCCTTGTGTAAATGTAAAACTCTACACTTAATTTCACTGCTGACACAACCCTGAGGTAGTTTTAACTGACCTCAAAATAGAAGATGAACTGAATAGTGCTGCGTTTTGCTATTTTGTGACGAATAACAGTCTGATTTTAAATATTAAGACATTTTTAAAGGATTCAAAAGTGCTCAGCTTGATAAGAGTAATAATTTTGTTACACCCCAACATCATCCACTGATTTTCATACAAACATAACACAAATTTAATTCTCTCCCTCAAAAAATTGTTACACCTGCTCACGTACCAAAATGTCCGCCCTTGACCTCATGAAGTGACCACAATGAGCCCATCAGTAAAACAAGTAAAAGTCATCAGTTTGCAAATGTATTCCCCAGTAGTGTGTGTAGTTAACTGATTTAGACTGTTCAGGGTATTTCAGGGTCTGACGCATGAAGTGGGTGGTAGTTTGATTTTCATTGCAGTCAAATTTTTCATGCTCATTAACAACCTCTGGCTTTAAATGAATGTGATTTTTTCGTAGTCAGGTCTAAAGCCTGGGAGAGAAAATTGGGAGTGATGTCTGGCTACGGCCCAGAGACAGTTTCACTGATCACAACTTATGAATCATGGCTGAAACTGTAAAAAATTCCTGATGAGGGGTTTGTCAATGTTAAACTGAACTGATGGAACTAAAGTGTGATTCTCCACAGATGCCAGTAAGTGGATTAAGGTGAGGATTTTTTTTTTTTTGGCGCATTCCACTTCTTATACTGTACGTTCAGGTTAGACTGTTCCAGACGTTTTGTGATTGATCGGGACAAGGAAAAAAAAATGTGTGTGTCTGGATAGTGTGTGTAAGTGAGTTCTGGCTGCTGGCTATGTTTGTGTATCAGAACTGTGTGTGTGTGTGTATGTGTATGTCTTTCTTGACAGTTGTGGAGCTTTTCAAGGTTATCAGTATCTTGAAAGTTTTCTTCCACTGCAGCCAAAGTGACCTCAAAAGTCAACTATCTTTACATCAGGTAGGAGAGATCAAGGAAGCAGAAATGTTTATGAAATCACTTAATGACATCAGTTTTGCTTAAATGAATAACTATTTTCAGACCAGAAAGTCCAATAAAAAATGCCTGATATACATATAAGCTAATAATCTAGAACTAACTGAGAAAGTGTTTATTTCTTAGGATATGGTGGGGGATGTCACAATACCAAATATTTAGAGGTTAATAGGAGTGCTGATCTCACTGTCAATTGCAACTATTTATTTGACATATTTTTGATTAAAAGCAGTTAACCTATAACTACAAAACAGTCTAGTGTGAGAGAGCTGTGTTAAAATAAGCAAATGTATCTGTATTATAGCAATTGTTTATCTTCATCCTGCATTCTCTGGTTTCACTAATAAATTCAGAATGCCTCCACCTGGTGGTCTGGAGGTGTTTCTTCTAAGCAGAGGCAGCACGCATGCCAGTTAACTGTCGGCTGTAGACTGTGATGTGTTTAAGAGCAGCTTTTGTATCAAAAAGCAAATACAGTGATGTAATGCAACAGTTGGCTTTACTTTTTGCTAGCTCCTTAATGTGTTGTTTTTCTTCTGTGCTTGTAGGTTTTCTTCTTTGACCATTTTACAGCAGATCAGAACACTTGTAGGCTTATTTTGCATTTCTGCAGTACTGCAGACAAACTTGTACCTGTGGCACCACTGCCGTCTCTCCCACCCTATGTGCTCTCTCACCTTCAAGAACACAAACAAGTTTCTTCAGTAGTTTAAGCTAATCATTGTTGTCAGACAGCAATGATTAGCTGTCTGACAACAAATTTTAAAAAAATTCAAAAATTATAAACACTGTTGTCATAGTTATTATTGTTTAATCTATATATAAAAGATACATGATATATAAGGAGTAGATTGTTGACAAAAAACAGAAAAGGAGATTGAAAGGTTTTTCACCGACAGAGATAATATGTAGAAATATAAACTTATATGAAACATACAGAACCAGTTTCCACACAAAGGCCATATGTCCTTCAGTTGAGGTCCAGCTGCTTGTTTCATTCTGAATGAGATGCCATCACTGGTCCTTGGAGGAAAAATTCAGGTGTTCTAGCAGCACAAGGATAAATAGGCATTCCCCAGAGTAATTTAAAAACTACAAGCAAACAGTCAACATAGATTCCCCATGACTGGTGAGTCAGCTAACAGTGAGTCACCGTCAGGTGGTGTAATTTTCAGCATCAAAGTCAAAAAGCATAGTAGTAACATGATACCATCCACTAAAAAAAGCTTACACCAGAGTAATAAATACTATAATGAAGCTATGATGCTTGGGATATAAAAAAATAAAAGTAATAAAACAGTGGGCGCAAATGAGCATGTTCCCCTTCGTTTTAAGATCCAAAACAAACAAATTTCTTATGGTATTTTTTTCCCCTCCTTCTTAACTTTTTTCATTAGCTGAGAGCAGAGGTTGATTTCATCAGCTGTAGCTCATTTACTCTCATTTTTTTTAATTACTAAAATGAAACATGTGGCTGTTGAAAGATAATTTGAAAGTGAAAAACACTCTTTACCATCACCCTGACTGCTAATGGATGAGCGTGTCTTGTTTTGTGGTGCAGCAGCACCAACAGGGTGGTTGTGAACAAATGAAAACAATTCATTTTCAAGTGTCATACAGTCAGAGGTGTCCCACCCACTGACAGGACACCAAGTACTGACAGGACACTATTTATACTTCATACAGGCAAGAGAACAGCAGTTTGGGAGAACATGAACTTGAAACCTGCTGTTTATGGGTAACATTCTTTCTACAGCTGGATGGTTTTCTGTTTGGATCTCCAATATTGGGAGAAAGTATTAAAATTGTGCATGGCAGCGAAGTATGTCATCTAAAAAACACTGAGAACATTTCATGTGTAATGCCACACAATGTCAGCTTTTCACAGCTCATGTCTGCATTTTATGGCTTCTGGGTGTGCAGTGAAAGATAAAGTCAGGTGACCTTAGTCGTCATTGAAGCAATAATAAACCCTTTATTTTCTTTGTAAAACAGTTGCTACAAGACTACTTGGTCAGGATTAATTTTCATTGTTATAACATGCAAATAACCTAAGACTTTGTTGTGTTCAAACACTGTTGGTGAAACTTGGCTGATAAGGCTGCCACTGTTATGTTAATTGAATGTGTCAGACACATTTAATAAATATTTCATAGTTTATGCTGCCCCACTTACTTACAGATTGTAGCTACCGGTTGTGAACATGAATTAGGCTGCCAGAAGAAGCAGTTTCTTTCCTCTGGAATTACAATAAAACAGCTGATTAATAGAATAAGAATAAAAATAATAAGAAGAAACTGATGACAGATTTATTGAATTTTCTGCCAAGTTATTTACAACTTCAGTTACCCAAGAATAAAGAAATATTCCAATAAGGAATGACTAGGTATTTAAATCAAATTTAACTTGGTAAAAAGAATTAAGTACTGATAGTGTACATGATCAAACTCTGTATGTCCCAGCTGTGATATTGCTTTAGCTCTGAAGGAGAAACATACTGTGATCAATGATGCCGTGGTCCTGACAGTGCTGCCCTTATTTCTAGAGAACTAGGAATGTGAAATAGTCAATAAGAGTGGCTCTTAGCAGATTTTTGAACGAGAAAAAACTCCTGGCGCTCATGGTCCAATGGGCATATGCAATCATTTTCTCCACTTCAGTTGCATCAAGCCAAGTAAGATCTCACTCTGATTCACGCATTTTAAATCTGAAAAGTGTACTTTACACCCTCCCACTGGAGCCTCAACTGTGGTACCTTGGTACAAAAACTATAAACAGCTGAGATGATGCTTGAGACAGTTTGTAGCTGCTGTCTCATGTGATTCAGAGGTTCTAGTGTTTCTAAAGACCCTGAAATTTCAACTGGACTTTGCTTTCTACTTCCTAATGCTGACTGTTGTTGCTTGTGCTGTTTGCTGGCAGAAAAGCAAACTGTTTCTGCTGAAGCAGATACGCCCAAGAAGTGAAAATTACAGTGCTGAGACTAGATGACCATGATTTGAGAGCAAACACACAAATTCTTCTTGCTGTACATCTATTGTAAGCTCTTTTCTTTTTTCACTATTAGACTGACGTATGATTTCACTTGAAGAAACGTCATGTTAGCATGTCACAATGTCCTAATTTGTGGAATTATTGAGTGTAGATATCTTTAAAACAATGTTGACATGTTACAAATACATTTTTTCATAGAATTGATGTTTCATATCAAAACAAATCAAAATGATTTACATTTTTTTTAATTTCAGCATTTAGAATTTGATTATATATGTGAGAGTAATTGCATATCTGATGTAAATATGCTTATGTGAAAGACATAAAAAACCGGCAGCTTATTATCAAAGTACCAAAGCTATTTGTTGACTTTCTTGACTTTGGCTTATTCTTAATGAGGTAAACAATCAAGATCTTCATTTTTGTACGTTTTTCATCGAAGATATCTTGCAACTAAATCTGACCTTTGAAATCCATTTTTTTTAAAATACTGAAATATCAGCATTCTTATTAGTAACAATTTCATGTCAAAAGGGCTTGTTGTAATACACATCCTTTCCTGCTCTAGAACACTGTCGTTGGTTCTCATATAGAGTGACAGAATTGGAGCTGAATGAGAGTTGAGAATACCCTTATTTTTGGAGCTGAACAGTTTCCAGGTTATTTTTTTATCCCCCCTGAATTGCTCCACTAGGTTGGGATAGTTGAGCCTTTGCTGATCACAAGCAGCTGTGATCAGAGTTCGTGATGATGGCATGGTGTGAGGGGTTTTGGTACAAGAGAGAGAGCACAGTAGAAGTTGTCCTGTGATCTTTATTGGCTGATGTTGGGAGCTTTGATTTTTGCTCAAACTGCAGTAGGTTCCTGCTGTGTGTAACTTTGTTAAGCTCACTGTGTTTCTTACCATTCTTCCTTGCAATAAAGCTGCAGTATGCTAATGTAATAACTAAACACTGCTAAGGTAATTACCCATATACGCATCTATTTGTATGGGTGTGAAATATTAAATAAGATCTTAAGAGCTAAACCTTCGTTTTGACTTGGAAATAAATTGACTCAGAGACACCAATTACAAGTAAAAAACAAAAAGTATAAGGACCTTAAAGGCCAAGAAACACAAATTGGAAGCTTGATTAAAAAATATTTTAAAAGAATAAATGACCAAAAAAAAAGAAATTGGCATGAAATAATAAAACCTGAAGAATAAATAAATCAATTAAAAATTAAAGTCGATGATTCAGCTAAAACAAGAACAGCTGGAAGTGAGTTAGGATGAGATTAAAAATTTAACTTGCCCAAAGGATAAAAAATGAGTTTCAGCTTTAGATTGCTCTGCATGTTATTTCAGGTTACAGGTACACAAAGAGGAAAAAATGGATATTTCAAGTTCAGTAAAAGCAGCTGCAGCATAATCCAATCAACGGAGCGTGCCTGATAAGGGAACACATTAAAAGACGGAAAAGAAGTAATGCAAGGAGGTAAAAAATCAGTAAAAGCCTTTATAAATAAATAAAACCCAGTGTCTATCAGGCTGTACTTAGAGAGGGAGAGAGAGTAACACCCAACCTTAGCATACAGCTCACAATAATGAGAACTCTATTTATTACCAGTAATAAATCTCAGTCAGAGTGATAAACAGAGTTGCAGCTGAAGCATGCATGTATAAAATGTCACCATAATCCCAGGTTGATTGGGAAGTTCTTTCAACAAGCTTTCTCTACAATGCACTGAATAACATGTCAGAAGAAAGAAAAAAGATTTTGCTCCTCAGTTGCTCCTAGTTTAGTCACATGATATTTAAAAATAATCTCTTTATGGATCGAATTCTAAGACACCTGTATATTTTAACCCTTTTAATGTTTTTACCATTTTTAGTGGAGAGGATGAAATTCCCATCAGTATATTTAGCTCAGGTGAAAAACATGGATTTAGTTTAATCTGCATTTAGAACAAATGTGCAGGTTATTGAGTTAGTAAAGAGTCGTTTATCAGAAAAGTTATGTCATTTAAAACAAGTGGCTGCAGAGACTGTGTTGTGCTTTTCACTAAAACCTGAACATGTCAAACTACAAATGGGAAACTGACTCTGAGTAGAGTAGAATTTGCTGAGAGGACTGAATTATTTTAATTATTTACAGATTAATTTTGTAATTTTGCTAAGCATGATAATGAGGAATTAGACTCTGTTACGTTAGACTATTATTTTTCTCAATAATCAGGGTAAGGACTCAACCAAATAAGTTATTCTGAATTTTTCTGAGGCAATTTGATCAAAAGCTAAGGAAGGACACAACGGAATATCTGCACAATTCGACCACAATGAAAGATTCTTATGAACAAACCGTTTTCAGAGCCAAAAACTCAGAAAATTTCTCCACTGAGACTTTATGAAAAACAGCACAAGTAAAATAAACTCTTTTATAATCCATTCTAAAAGGTTGTGATCATTCAAGGTTACCCTAGAATAACAAAGTGCAGTTATCACCAAGAAAGCCCAATGGTGGATATACTTCCTGCAAAAACTTAAGAATTTCAACCTGCCTAAGTCAATGATTGTACTCCTCTACACCACCAACACTGAGTCCATCCTCACCTCCTCCAACACCATCTGGTACACTGCCGCCACTGCCAAGGACAGGATCAGACTGCAGCGTATCATTTCCCCCATTGAGAAGAGGATTGGCTGCTACTTGCCATCCTTCGGGGACCTGCATACCTCCAGGACCCTGAGTCGAGCAGGAAAGACTACAACCACCCCCATCTCAAACCAAAACTTTTTGAGAAATTTCCTTCCAGCAGGAGGTTGCAATCCATCAGGACCAAAACATCACACCACAGAAAAAAATTCTTCAGTTTCCTTTAACTACAGCTGGCCACATCAGCAAAGTCATAATAATCAACCCCCCATTGACAATAACTCTTATCCCACCCATGGACACGTTACATTACATTAACGTAAAGTCTGCCCATCTGACGCAATGGGTTATATCAACTAGATTATTTCTGTAAACCACAGTCTTTATACTGTTAATGAATGCATATTTCTTGGACAATGTCTACCACGTTCCCTTCTCTTAATTTAAGACATCCTACAGCTTTTATGTAAAAAAATATGTTTTGCATATTTTTCCATATTTCTGAGTGTAAAATCCCATATTACCTTTGCAGTAGGTCCATTGTTTCTTTTTTCTTTTTTCTCTTAGCAATGTTTTGTGAGTGATGCACCAAATACCAAGGCAAATTTCTTGTATGTGAGAACCTACTTGTCAATAAAACTGAATCTAATTCTGTTTGAGCTGAGTAAACAAGAACTGCACCAACAATCCAGCTGTCAAATTTATGAGAATGATGCAAGAGGGGAATTGGCTTTCAGTGCAGAAACACATTTACAGTTGTTGGCTGATGACATCACATTATCACATTATATTTCAGAGAGTATATAAATTATTGATAATTTCGTTAACAGTTAGTATTAATAGCCACCCCTGCCACAGCCTTGCTCGCACTGCTGTTGTCTGGCAAGGAATACAAAATTATTTGCTGCCGTACCACCAGACTACAGGGCAGCTTTTTCCCTCCAGCTCTGAGACTTCTTAACTCATTTTCTGCACTTAAATGTAAAAAAAAAAAATCCTTAAAAATTATACATTATTCATCCATTTATATAATTCATATTTTTCTGGTCCCTTTACGCTGGTACTCATTCTACTGAGTTACACAAGCTTGTGTTGCAAAGTGATAACAAATTAATCTTGATTTTTAATGAAGAAACAACAATAGAAAATAGCTTGTTGATTGTCAATAGAGTGTGGTTGGTGCATTGTCAAAGAGCCCCTGTGAAGGCCTTGAAACATTTTTACTGTCCTCTCTTATCTGTGTGCATTGGGATCTGACATGGACACCATTTTCTTCCAACGTTGGAACAGTTTCAGTCATTTCACATGACAGATTTTCCTTGTTTTTGTCTTGTTCTCTCCTCACTGGTTTAACATGAGAAGGAAACTCAGCCTGTCCTCGGGCTCACCACTGATGTGATCTCCGCTGGTGACATGATTATAAACACTCATCTAGCCAGTGTGACAAATCAGGCTAATCACCAACTGTCAAGTCAAATCGCATCCAATTCATACGGGATGGAGAGTGTGAACAAAGTATGTTTAAAGAGAACCTTCAGACGTCAACAGCAGCTCATCTCGACCTTCTCCTGTCTTTGTGGGTTCAAAAATGTCCGCAGCAGGTTCTTTAACTCGTTCAGCAACTCCAGCTGAGTCTTATTAAACTTCAATAAGACCTTTAATCTCCTCGATGTCTCTGCCATGGGAACATCGAGATTCTTAATTGCAAACATGTTTTTTAACATTTAATCAAGTTGTGATGTTCTTTGAAACCTTTTGTACTTGCAGCTGTTCATAATTTATATCCCTGTCTCAGAGTGAAGTGCAGATATCAAGCGAGAACTTATGCAGTGCATCTGTCTGATGTTGTGATCTCTGTTTGAGTTTGCTCACCTACTGCGTGTGAAGATCCCCCTCAACTAAACCAATTAACTATACATGGTCTCCCTCTGGCAGGGGTCGTACTCTTACCATCTATAATGTATATAGGCAACTTTGTAACACTGCAGCTTTGTTTTTCTTTTGGTTAAGTACATTAATTCCCTTCTAAGTTTCTAACTTAGGGTTTGGTGACCTTACAAACTGATCGGTATCACAGCCTTTAGTAAATTTTTTATTTAATTGAGGCATCTTGGCAGATTTTTTCGTGTTTTCTCAACACCTTCAAAAATGAGATGATACATTGCAGGGGATTTATCCAAATGAAAATATATTTATTATTTTAACACCTTGCCCCTAAAATTGATTTGATTAATTTAATTTTGATGCCAGTTGTGAACTTTAAAAAAACTTGAAAGGTTTTCATTGCTCT
>JAPZDZ010000007.1:19085070-19102437 GCA_029783805.1 Acanthurus tennentii | reverse complement strand
AACTATATGTAGCCTTTTATTACATATCAAGTAAAAATAAAAAAATAACATGGAAGGACCAACTTCAAGATAAAAAGTTTAAACATTAATGCTGTTTTAACATAAACAAGAAAATTCATCATTTGACCATAGCCACTCATTGTGTTCGGAAAAAGCTTGCAGGATGTTTAAATAAGACCCCAAAGTCCTCAAAGTGCCTTTCCCTCACAAAAAAACTTGAAATTAAAGAACCAGGCCCAAAACATATGCATATGTTGCAATGTTCTGTCCCATTCCTATTCAAACCCTGTCGGGCTTTTCATTCTCTCGCATTTAAACACTTTCAGGTGACTTCACAGCCGAGTCTGTGGGGGCTCAGAGCTAAAGGCTTTGGGAGGGGCATTGGGATTGGGCCCTGGACTTGTTTTGTGTCCTCTGAATGTATTCATTATGCTGCCCAGCAGACATGTTTTTGTTTTTTTTTGGTTTTTTTTTACACAAAGCGACTACCAGAAGTCTTAATTTATACTCTGTCTTCTTTGGCAGGAACAGGGTGCAGCCTTTACTCCAGTGTCTCTTAAAAAAGAATTGGTTGACCTTACTCACACACTGATTTTCACCTTATTACTCACTCTGACCCCTAAAGAGTAAATCATCTGTTAAAAGGTCAACCTCCTGCTGTTCTGCTGTGGGACAGCAAACCACAAACATTTGGTGTTTTGCTATGCAGTTGATTACTGTCGTACTACCTTTCTCTACCTTTGGGATGGTCTAATAATTGTAATAATTTTTTAATATTTTCTTATAATTTCATTTTAGTCCAACTTTAGATCAGGACAGTTCAGGTACATGATTATTTAGGGTACATACAAATTAAAATACAACAGCACTGTCACGTTTTACAGAAATTGCCCTTTTGTTTTAGTCGAAAAAGCTTGGTGTGAGGCATTAATAAAAGGGTTGAAAAGCGAAAGGCATACTGTATAGTGCAATACTCATGAGCAAATGTGTTGTAGGAGGCATTTGATAAACACTTCAAGCAAAAACCTAGAGAGTTAAATCTGCTACAGTATCAAATGAGAGAGGGGGTGGACACAATAACTGAAATACAGGACAAGCATATTACAATAAATCCCACCCTTGTGATGCTCAAATCTGCTAAGACTGTGTCAAAAACACACTGATTCAAATACAAACTACCTTTTGAGGCAATTTCTTGTCTGTTTGGCTTTTGTTTTTGTTTTTCCCTCTATTTTGTCCACTTCTTGCTTAATAAGCTGTGTCTTCATTTCAAAGTAAAGTCACTTCAGTTCAACTGGCAGTTGTTTTTCCATCAAACTTGTCATTTGTTTGTGTGTCAGATCATCTATCACTCTTGTTGACTCTGGTTGCTGGATTTTTGATGGAGCTTGGATAAACAATGTAATTCAGAGAAACTAATCGCCTCTGTGCAGCCGCTTCTTCAGGCAATACAACGGGGGGGGGGGGCTTTATTCTTTGTCTATATGATGTCTTCATCATCATTACACATTGCATTTGGTCAAAACTTGAGAAAATTGTTCAGTTATTTTCAAAATTATATAGATCATGAAAGCAACTCTTTGAGGTTTTATGAAATTACACAGCATGGAGACGTAGCAGGGAGCCAGTTATCAGGTGGCACATGGAAAGATTGTGGTGCAATTCAGATCATTTTGATCTGAACTAAGAGGCCACAGCCACACTGGCTGCTCTGTGAATCTACTGTGGTGCTTTCAGCTAAATGTTAGTGTCTCATGCTGAAATTGTCACAGTGACAGTGAGGTTTAGCAGGTAGAATGTTTTATTGTTCACCACCTGTAGCATGATAGCATGCTCTCCTATGCTCATAAACACTAACACAAAGTACAGGTGAGGCTGATCAAAATTTTGTAACTATTTTTGTCGTAAACCCATAATTTGACCTGATGAGTTTCATAAAGGGAGTGAGTGTCTGTAGCTAATTTTATGGCAGTCTGTCATGATGTTTTGACAGTCAGAGTAATTTTGTGTAAAAATCGTGGTCTCACTTTTAACCAAAATCATCTTGATTCTAATTTTTGCGAGCAGCTCCATCTGAAAGGGGTACGTCAGACAAGAAAAGTTTAGTTACCCTTGAGCTATGTTATCTAAAATGTGACTAATAACATTATACAAGTTGAAAAGACTCCATCTGGCAGTGATTCGCTTAATCTCTAGACAAAAGTGCTGAGGCCATTTCTAATTCATCAGAGCTGCTCGAGGGTTTGAGGGTTTTGCTTTAGGTGTTTGCAGATAGTGACTGAGCAGAGAAAAATCAAAGAGTAATGCATTAAATTGGATGGCTGGATTAAACTGCACAGTGTTATGTTTACAGGTGTGTGTTTGTTGAATTTTTTTCACCCACTCAGAGATAGTCGTGGTGCAAAGTGTGATGTCTGTTCTCTTTTATCTGAGTTGGCTGTTGTCGTCATTTCTGCCCTCAAAGTCAGACTGTCTAGTGCAATTTCCTGGACTGGTGTGTATCCTTTTTTTGCAAGGTAGATATGAAATTCAAAGCATGCAGTCCTTTTTTTTCTATTACACAAAGGTTCATGCTTTCACAACATCAGGCAAAACCAATTAACCCAAAACTAGACCAGCAGAATGGGGTACACAAATGACACATTGAGGAAAGAGGATTAAAATGTTCATTGTGTACATAATTGCTCTGCTTGGCAAAATGTCAATGCTCTTCTCAATTCCAACAGACGAAATCTGGAATTGCTTTGCTGTACAATGAGGAGACCAACAATACCTATGATGTGTGCCTGAAATTGACCAAAGAGGTATTAACCATACAGAAGCTGGACGTGGTTTGCACAAGTGGAAGTGAATCCCAAGTAAATGTAAGTGCGCCAGAGGGCTCGAGACTTGCATTGTTATTCATGCCGCATAACTCCAGAATACTGTTTGAATGTTCACAATATCTCTTTGCCAATAAGAAACTCCCACTTTCTAAAGCACAGAACTGTTGTACTGCGAAGACAGGCGACTGGCGGTCTGGGCTTAAGCATCAAAGTAAGCAGATAAGTTTTGATTATGGAGAGACTAAAGTGGAAATGAAAAGTCTTGGGGTTGCAGAGTTGACTGTTTGTCTATGAAAGCAGTTTTGGCAGCAAACGTCCGCAGTGAAACTCACCACGGCTCATTCTCATCCTTCTCTCATGCTTTTCAGGGGGGAGCAGAGCACAACGTGCCTGTGGTTATTTCAAAGATTTTCAAAGATCAAGTAGGTAAGAAAGTATTTCATTACGCTACTGCAGTATGGATTTGAAAATTGATTTCAATGCAGTGGTAAAAGTCATTAATCCAGTGGGGTATTGGGAGTGTTAATAATGTTAGAGAGACACAGGGTACTTTACAGGTGACAATTAAGTTCACAATAAAAGCATTTAGAGAGCGTCATTAGTTGTTAATTTCCCGTAGAATGATCAGGTTGTGTTTAATCATAATTAAAAAAAGAAAATCAGAAACAGAAAATATGAGAAGAGAGAAAATAAATGAGTTATTAATTTTGGAGAGAGGGGAATAGATCAAACACTGTATTCTTTCCAAGAAGGTAAGATGAGAATTAAGATATCATTCTCATGCCTGGGTGTTGAAAGGGCACTACAGAAATTCATATTTTGCACTTTCTCAATGATAAAAGAAATTTGTGAGAAGGTTTTTACAAAGAGAAAAGTAAAAATCAGAGCTGCAGTGTCGATTTTTTTTCTCATACTGCAAAAGCAACTCACATTAGATTCACCCAACCTATTGAATGATCTTTTTAACTCTAGTTTGCAACACAGATTCTCTGTAATAAATTTGTAGTTGATTAATGCAACTTTCTCAAACTTCGTAGATATCCCTACATAACTACAGGAAACATTACAGGCTGAGCAGTTCTCCTCGTAAACACGACTTCATATATAGAAAAAATAAATGCCACTTCATGCTGCTTTAATATGGAGCTGGAGCTGGAGGTGTTTAGCCTAGCTTAGCATTGAGACTAGACACATGAAGAAACAGTTGGCCTGGCTCAAAAATGTCCCTTGAAAACAAACTCAGGTGCTCAGTGTATCTTTGTTTACCACCTACATTAACAGACATACAACATAACCAGTCTGTAATTCCACATGGAGTGTGTGTACGAGATTAGAAAACCTGGTAACTTTGTTGACACCAGTAAGCTGTGCACAGTTGTTGCGTGTCTGTTGTTCATCAAGTATATTACTGTAACTTCTACTACAAATTAAATGACATTTTGTAAGTATGGCTTACAAAACATAAAATATTTGCCTTTTATTTTTCATTTCCTAGCTTTAAGGTTACTTGTTTATTCCCCACACTGTGGCAGTGTCACTGACAGTATATGTGAAGTCAGGGAAATATTCAGGACTCAGCCACATTTTTCAAGGCTGCATCATGTCATTAAATGGAAATATTCTAAACGTGTTGTGCATCACTTTGTGCATAATTTGCTTAGATGTTTTTGGCAGCTTTGGAAATCTTTGGGTACATAAAAACAGCTTTACCTGCGGCAAGTGAGATTTAATCAAACAAGTTTGTATGTTTAATTAAACAAACAAATTAAACAAAGTTACAATTGTGTCTTTAGAGGCTGTTTCTCCTGTTTTGTGCTAAGCTGAACATGTCCTGATTCCAACTCTATTCTGTGAGACTGGCACCAATCCTGTTTAATTACTCTCATATAGAAAACAAATACGTTTTTATTTAATAATTGTTGCATAATCTTTTGTTTTTAACAGGTTAGACTTTTGTACTATTTCATAAACTTACTTGTAGCCAAAAGTAAAAGTTGGTTTCTTTTTTGTGTGTATGTGTGT
The DNA here is from genome assembly GCA_029783805.1 of Acanthurus tennentii. Lineage (NCBI taxonomy): Eukaryota > Metazoa > Chordata > Actinopteri > Acanthuriformes > Acanthuridae > Acanthurus > Acanthurus tennentii. Next base: position 19,097,590 of record JAPZDZ010000007.1, on the reverse strand, counting down.
GTATAAAAAAATAAGCAGTAGTCAGGCTGGGAGAGTTATGAGGCCATGCTGCTGGTGAGATCGAAGAGAAAATAGTCATGTTTGTCAATTAAATAGTCAGAAGTGATGACCTGTCAGTGTCCTGTTAGGATGATCACAGTGTCCTGTGACTGAGTCATTTCCCTCTAATTTGTCCATTTGCTCACATCCCCCTTAAAACCTCTTAACGAACGAGAGAATCATGTCTTCATATCCCCAGGGACGTTAAGAGCCCTTTTCTCAGAGCTTCACAAATCTTTTCACAACAGAGCTTTCATTGTTTCCTCCCATGCCGCTGCAAATGAGTTTAAATCCTGATTAGTTTCAAATTTCATGCTTTCCTGTGTTCTTTCTCTAAGCTGTGGGATGTTGCCAGAGATTTGTCAGACCGAGACACTGATTGCTATTTAAACCATGTTAGCATGTATGAAATGAGCAATTATTTTGTAATGTTTTCATTAACCTCTGACACTCGACAATGGACGCCTGCAGCCGATCAGACGGGGAAGCTATTCGTTGGGGACGCTGTGTTGCAGGTTGGTACATCAGTTCAAGACCTTTTTTGCCTTGAGTTTGATTTGGGTCACTGCTAAGAGTGGCAACTTGTTGCATGATTTTAATAACATGAGTTACTTACTACCTCTGTTCCCTGTTTAATAAATTATACTGCAGATAAATGTATGTCCTTCCTTAGTCATTATTTATCTGTCTGTCTGTCTATCTGTTTGTCCATCTCCATATATCGGTTTATATAGCTATGTAATAAATTGAAATAAAGCCCAAAAGCATCTAGTATTTTTGCTTTTAATTTTATCTTTTAAAAAGTGAATGTAGGGTTTGTCTTCATACTTTTATGATGCTCCAGGGCTGAGTGTTATTCAAAGATTGTGATACAAGTACTCTTAAAATGATACTAATACCCTATTCGATGTTTAGTTATGTACTTTATGGTTTAACCTATGCTCATTGGAAAGTTTTAAAGGTTATACAGGGGTTGAGGGTGCCAATATTTTGCTTTTGGTAAGACTGAATATCTCCCTGTTAAATATATATATATATATATATATATATATATAAATTCTGTACATCATCTCTCACATTCACAACGGGCACGCTTTTCAAATGCCTGTCATCTCTTTCTTCATCTTTTTCTAAGCAGTTTCTCTTCTGTACAGAATTTCAAGGTTTTTAATGGCAGGCTGTCTAATTAAACAGCTCTGACACACACTTAAGCTAAAGTAACAACGGCTACAACACAAGCTCTGAGAGGACACTGAGGGATCTGAGGCATTTAGTCTTTAATAAAACTTTTTATTCAGTCTTTAAAAAAAAGTTAATTTGATTCCAGCTAGCAGGTTTATTGGATGTGCGCTGTTCATGTAGGATGTTAGGTAGATTTATTTGACAGCCAAGCAATAAAAACATTCTTATTGGAAAAATTATAAATTACACATAATTAATTAGAAATGCAATTGCATGTCTTTGTGGGTGTTTTCTGTCTGTTTACGGTTGTGATTTGTCTCGGTAGTCATTGTGCATATCTTTGTCGATATTTTGCATCTACTTTTGTAAACAATAGTCTTTTTTTGAATCATTTTGGGGTCTTTTGTGTCTTTTTTGGATGGTTTTGTGCTGTCATTTTTGTGTCTTTATGGTTGTTTGGTGTCTCTTTGGTGAGGTCATTATTATTATTTTGTCTTTGTGTAAATTCTGCATCTCTTTGTAGTCATTTTATGTCTGAATCATTTTTTATTACAGTCATATTTGTCAGTTTTTGTTGGGATTTTTTTTGTATCTCTCTCTCTGGTGTGATCCTTTATTGTTTTGTTTTGTTTTTTTGTGTGTCTCTTTGTGGTCTTGTTGTCATACAGAGATTTCATCTAGGGATCTTGGGCTTGCAAACAGCAGGCCAAGGCCGTCCAACAAACCGATCCATGATACCAAAAAAAAAAAAACGGTCAACCTTCCATTACTTTCCGACTCTGTTTGGAGTACCAGTTGTTGCCAATTATATTCCAGGGGGTCTCCCCTCTGGCCTTGTGCTTGGGGCAAATAGCAAATGAGCACAGTATGGCTCATTACTTACATACTGTCATTTACTTTACACTCTCCTTATTTGCTTTTTCACTCTCTGTTGTTTTCTTTAGGTCAATGGCATAAATGTAGAGCCTTGTACTCATGAGGAAGTTGTAAGTATATATGTAATTAACTCTTTAAAAAGCCAATATCTTGCTCCATCTCTCCATTGCTGCTCCATCCTTCTCCAGGGGTTTAACACCAAATCCCAGTGGCTATCGACACGGAGTTGTACCTCAACAATCTGTGCTGTCATCTTGCCAGGAGGCCTTTTTTTTTGTTTGGTTTAAGCTGTGACAAATTGAAAAGATTGAAAAGGAGTAGATTGGTATCAAAAGCTGCACAGGAATTTGAGGCTGCTAATATTTGGCAGTATTTTTATACAGCGAAGCTTCTTGTCTTGTTAAATATTTTCTTTATTTTCTTACCACCATCCTCCATCCGCCAAACACACACAAATACAAACACACACACACACATATACTCTCTTCCCACGTCTGTCATCTCTTTCTCCTTGTAAAGTCGCAAAACAGCTGTTCACTATATTCACCTCCAGAGCGTCAAAACACATAATGAGCAAAATGCAGAGCTTTTAATGGCAGGCTGTCACACTCACAGCGCTCACAGATGCTCAGGCTAAAGCAGCAACGGCTATCAAACAGTGTTGGAGAGGATAGGGAGGCATCTAGTCGCAGATGTGCAGTAAATAGTGAGTAAAAGTGACCTTGCATGTTAGAATTGACAGTGAAGTGTCTCAGATGATCTTTGAAAATCTCTCCTTCAAGATGCATGGAAGTTAGACAGATTTAATCTTTTATCCCTTAAGCCAATCTTACTAAAGTGCCTGTTTGAAACTGAGACTTAACATCTTAAAGGACATTTCGTATCACTTAAACATCAGATAATCAGACATTAAGAATGTAATTATTTTGTAGTGGCAGCTGTCACTTTGCTGTCTTTCAGTTCTGCCTTTCACCATTTCAGTGAAGCCACTTCTGTCAGGCTTTAACTTATCATTCCACATTCTCCACCCATCTCCTGTTATGTTTTGTTTGCTCAGGCTGTGTACAGCTTGACATGAATATGGCTTGTTTCATTATATGAGATTAGATTTTATCTCCCTGCATCACTCACAGTCTTTCTCTCTCTCTCTATGTTGCTATCTATCTCAATCTCAATCTGTTTCCCCTTCTCTTTCGCTCTTGTCAGGTTCACCTCTTGCGCACTGCAGGAGATGAGGTCACCATCACTGTTCGGTATTTGCGAGAAGTTCCATCATTTCTGAAACTGCCTCTAGGTAAGAGTTCTGTAGTTGTGATGCCATGCAAGCTCCCTATAAAATTCATTTCACTGAGCATTTTTGGCAATAAAGGGAATAAACCGCGTTCATGGGAGATTGTGTTTTTGCCCACTTTGACGCTTTAAAGCGGTTCAATAGATGAGCATTTATTTCAGAGTAATAGATTGTTATGCTCAGTGGCCTGGGGCAAGCAGTAATGTCAGAAACACCCAGAGCTGCAATCTCCTGCTCCTGTACTTACCTTCAGCAGCTTGAAGAGATGAGGACACAGACGCTAAAATCATCCATGTGGAGCTGATAAAAAGTGATGATGGTGAGCAAGAAAATGAGAACTTGAAGCAGCTCTAAAGACAAAAAAGTAGATTGCAGGTTTTGGAAAGTTTAGCAGTGTTATGGAGCTCTGTTTAAAAGTAAGCTGGACTACAACTCTTTCTCACTTTCTTTGTGTTTTACGGTAAGTAGAGAAGCAGTTGTCTAACAAAATACTGCCCAATAAAGGTGCTTGCCTGAAGTAGCTACAGAAATGAAATTTATGTTCATAATTTTTAATTTTTTAGCTTAATTGTAGAAAAAATATCAGTAGCGGTTTTATGGATAGTGATAATAGACTACAGTGGGAGCAGTTCAAAGGGCCTCAACCCGGTGAGAGAAAATCATTGATGCGCTGCTCTACTGCTGCAGCACAGCATGTTTTACTGTTTAATGTCAGTAGGGGGAGCTATGGTTTGGCATGTCACGTCACTCTACATTGCAGCTGCTTAGCACCGCCTTTCTGCAGATTTAAAATATTCATTGAGTGACTACAAGAGCAAATAACATGTTGGAAAAAACATACGTAGCCACTATATGCTTTGCTGGCCATTACTGATGATGTGATTCACATTGGTCAGTCATTTACTCTGAACGTGGAAAAGGTAAAGCCTCTGAAAAGTTGGCTTTATATCTTTTCTAGTTCTAAGTATTAATGACTCAACTGACTTAACTGCAAAAAAATGCATATCCCCAGCAGGGGATTTGACTGTGGTGCTGCAACAATTTCATTGCAAAAAATTAATTAGTTGACTGACAGAAAATACAATGCAGCGATCTTGATGAGGTATTGAGTCATTCCTCCAAGAAAAAATGGAAAAACATTTGATGATTTTAGCTGATAAATTACTGTTTTTCTGTGCTGTCATTTGAGCTGTCGATTAAACAAAAACAAAACTGGCACAAGTTGATAAATAACTACATAGTTTTAAATTTTCGGAGGAATCCAGCCTTCGTATCTTATGTGCAAGTTTACATTCATAGGAAGGCTTCAGTGCAGAGATGCCCAGGTTTTGGCTGTAGGGTGTTTGGCTGATGAATCGTGTTTCGTTGCCCAAGTATGAAAAGGGTTCAAGTCATGTAAGCTGTCCTTTGTTTTACCACAGCACAAAGAGGGAAAACCCTGAAGCCGTTTACTGAGTGTGACTAAATCAGAAAGCGAGTCCCCTAATGCCAAGCTAATATCATATCAAAGAGCAGCATTTGTCTCTTTTTGGATGTTGTGACCTACAGTACACTGCACAACCCAAAGAGAGGGCAACACAGAGAAGTCAATAAAAAACGTTAAAAATGTAACGCTATGAACTATGATCAAGATGTTTGGGATTCAGGTGGAACTCTTGACTTATTTTCTTTGTTTCTGAAAAAATGAAATAATAATGGCACCATGTAAAGTTGGAGCAAATGTTTAGCAGTGATCCTTCAGAGGTCTTGTAAGGAATATGAAGGATTCTCCTTCATTTCTCAGGTTCTCCTGGGCCATCCACTGATCACAGCCGAGTATCCTCTCCTCTCTTTGACAGTGGCTTACATTTAAATGGGAATGGCAACAACACGGTAAGAAAGATTTCTTTGATATTGTATGCAAAATATTGATGGGATTGTGTATGATTTATCCCCACCTTAGTACCCTCATGTTTTTTCGTGGCAACAGCAGATTCTCCTGCATAGGAATGGAAGGGTTGGCAAAGGGAATTTTAGTCATGAGCGATTATCAACTTCACTGTTAGGTACCAGTAAATCTACACACTGGAACTTTAAGAGATGAAAATTATCATTTGATTTGATGTTGGGTAATAAGCAATGGATTCTTCAAAGCAAGATATGCAAGTAGCAACCGATTACCTTTTATAGTAAATAATGGATGTGTAGAGCCTTTCAAGAACAGAAAACATTCTCATTGCTGGCAATATGTAAACAAACCTACTATTATAGTTACCTAAGCAGAAAACAACCCTTTTGTTCATTAAGTATTTGTGCAAAAGTTTCAAGTATCTGCCTTTGGTTTAATGTCGGCAGCAAAATCAGATAAAAGCTAACCGTTTCCAATCAACTTAACTGCGTTAGTTAATAAATTTCACTTAGTATTGCAGAACAGCGGACACAAAAATAAGCAGTCAACTCTATTCAGTGTCTAAAGAGACTCTGTGCTTTTTATCATTCGAGTTACCTCAGCAGGGTTAACCACTCGTGGGCCAGCAGCAGCTCTATCAGCTGCAGCCTGAGCCTCTGCCTCTTTGTGGACTGTGCCTCATACAAATCCGCTTTGACTTTGACATGTTATTAAATGTGAAGTAATCCATAATGTCCTCTACGCATATGCTTGGATGGTGTTTGGCTGTCCAGAATGTGCCACCCAGCCCTGACATGTGACTGTTTCGGAGCTGGCCTTTTGGCAGAGGGAGGAAAATTAAACTCATCAGAGCCAAACCCTCCCTGTTGTTCTTCCACCCAGCGCCGATGTCAGAATAGGTCAGAGGGTGATGTGAGGGTGTTAGCTGTGCTGCTGCTGCAGAGAACATTGGCAGGTTTTGTGTGTGTGTGTGTGTGTGTGTCTGTGGACAAATCCTAAGGATTTATGGAAACAAGAGTGGAAAATCTACAATATTGAAGTTTTCCTGTCAAATTTTCTTTAATGAACAACAATAAATTCAATATTATCTTTTTCGCCTTAACATAGAAGTACTTTACATCATTTGTCATACTTTTTGGTGTTTTCCAAATGAAAGATTGCAGTTTAAAACTAGCACAGTAAGACCCGAAGAGCTTACCTGATGCAATGCAGTAGAACATACTACTTTGCACTGAATAATTTGACATTTTTTCCGCTTATATAAAACATCTAAATATTCTAACAGATATTCTAATGTAAATTTCAACCATTATGGCCTCCTATATAAAGTGATCATTTATCTATACACTATTTAAAGATATTTTAACAACAAACTGGCTCTGTTTTCATAACTTTTGCACAAATACTAAATGTTAGAAGCAAATAATTGCATTGTTTTTTATAATGTAAATAGAGGTAATTCCATCCTCATTAGTTTTCATCTCATACCGACAGCTACATGATTGATGTGTGTTTACTACACACAATAAAGGAAGACAAATGCCTCTTTGATCTCTCTTAAGCACACAACAGTTCAATCAGCTGAGGTTTTGTCAGGTCAAAAGGAAGAACAAACAGTCAAAACAACTCATTTTGTTCCATGTTGCCCTGCAAGGCTGTTATTGGCCCTTTGAGCTTGCTTGGTCTTGGAGCGGTGATGGCAGAGATTACAGTGTATACTGCTGAGATGATTGGTGGGAGGAGTTTCACTGTCGAAGCAACTGATTCCGAAGAGAAATTTCAACAATCAGTCATACCAAAGCACAGTGTGATACAGTCAGCTCCAGTGTACCAACAGGCCAAATTCAGCACTGGCATCTTGAAATAAACAGTAAATCCCCTGTATTTTTTGTGCCATTCATAAAAGAATGGCTGAGTTGCTACGTAGGTACAACTGTGTGGCTCATGATACAGAAATATCAAACAAATCAGGCTTGACGTTTCTGTCAGGCTCTTCTGGAAAAATATTCCTTGCTGCAAATGAGGAGGAGTGAAAAAAATGCAAATGTTTAATTTTTTCACCCCCAAAGCCAATATCCAGTGTATCACCGTTTTAATAGTGGGGCTCGAGAAAATTGCATATTAATATGTTAATCTATAATGAAAGATTAGCCGTGAGACTGCATCTCTTGCTAGTCATTTCACATGAATTATTCAGCGAAAGTGTGAGGGACAGCAGGTGGCCACTTTAACCTTTCACAGATAATCTAGATTTAAAATGTTTCCATTTAAATCCCTAGCAGGAGATGGAGACGGCAAAACAGCCCTGTGCACTGGGCCCATGCATGGCCTGTAATTCTTTCAATTCCCAGTATGTGCACTCGGTTTAAGGAGGAGAGGAGAAAAATACAACCTGACACAATGCCTACATATGAAAAACATTTAGGATATGACTCAGTGTGTCGTAATAGGTCAGCTGACTCTGGCAGGAATCTTTACATAGAATTCTACAGTTGAAAACTAGGTGACTGACAAAAACAATTAGCAAGGTGGTGTCTTCATCCCAGAAATAACATCTAAGCAGTGAGAAAACATAAAATAGCAAGAGCTTGCCTTAGTTTTTGCTCATGTCAAGTTAGAGTCTTTTCTCCTTGCAAAACATAAAAGGACTATTAAGTGAGTGGTTGTTTTTTTTCTTTGAGTAATTGCTTGTTGTGTTGTTCGTTTTTTTTCAGTTCAATATAAGTCGTGAATGCACTTTAATGTGCAGAGTATAATGACAGAAAGCCTCCAGATACAGATTTGCAGGAAAGTAGGACAACCCATAACTTTATTTTTTTCTAAAAAGACATTGCATGCCATTAAGCAGCTCTGCATCATAAAAATATTCTGTAATAGAAGGGTCATTAAGCCTGAGGTTTGAGGGTTGGAATGGCAAACGACCCTTTACATATACCCCACAACTTTGGCACAATTCGAAATAAAATAGTAATTTTGGTGTATTGACTGTCTCTGGTGCTTGATCTTCTTGATCTTCACTTCATACAAAAGTAGTAATTTACAATTTGAGAATTTTTCTCAGAAAAGGTTAAAAAGATTTTTTTTTTTTGCAGATCTTACAAATAAAAATTAGTTAGACAAAGACCTTATAAACCTTCACTCATCAGTATTATTACACATGCAATGAAGCAAAAGACCCTGAGACAAGTCTCTCTTGTGGTAAAATGTTTTGGTTCAACCTCACTGCTCTCTTTAGCATCAGTTTAAACGACAGCAGGCAGCTGGTTTCGGTGATAAAGTCCAGCAAAAACCCCACTGCACATAGCACAAGAATTTTTGGTATTAAATATTGTCATTTTAAAGAGATGCTTTATGAGAGTTACAAGTTGCATTTATAGAAGAAAAGAAAGATATTTAAACAAAAAGCTCAATACTACACTTATCTTATTGTTCTTGTACTAACTTGCCATCCATCTCTCCAGCTAACAAAGAAAAAAGGTTATAAGGCATCTGCAGCTGAAATGTGACTTTAACATTGTGCAAGAGTTGAATGTTCCACTTTGCCGTGTGCCAACTCTTTAAATTTTACGTTAATCTTTTAAGATACCTGCCAGGCCAAAGGCTGTGGTGGGGGAAGTTTTTTTTAACACATAACCTTGATGAGTGCACCACAGCCACTTACCAAAAGAAGAAAAACCCTGAGACATTTTTACAGTCATAAAGACATAAAGTGAGAGCAATGCTCCTTTCATTTGTGGCTTTTTTATTTTTGTTAAAAGGGCAAATGTTGCTACAAATTACATATTTTAAGCACATGAGTAGGACATATTAATGAAGAGACTAAAAGCAGTAAATGCTTTTGATTTAAGTTCCTCAGAACTGTGGAAGATCTTCTCCAAACTCATCATTTTTCATTAACACTCTCAGTCACGCAGTGAGAAATGGTGGAGAGAGTGAGAGAGAGCAATTTCTCCACTGACAGCAGCCCAATAAACCCAAATGTAGCGCAGCCACAAGGGGCACAGGAGGCTGAGGTGCATGATGCTCCCATTTTCTTGACAGAAAAGACATTGCTTTTTTTTGAGGTTCATATCACTCACTCTGCCTGTACATTGAACTGCTGGATGCTGGATGAATTCACTGAGGAATGCTAAAAACTCATTCCAGAAATGTAGGAAAGAGAGTCAGTATAAAAGGAAGGTAACAACAACATGAATTTTCTCTACCTTATCACAAAAGCTCTTTGCAAATGCTGCGTGGCACAAATGACACCACCACTTCTTTTATGTTATTATGTAATAGGGTAGTGTTACAATGTATAACCCAGTATCACAGTGTTATTTACATATTCTTGCATTTCATCAACAAATTACCTGTGCTAGATAAACAATCTTAACTGCGATCAAATTCTAAGTAATTTTTTTGATAACGCCCTATTTTTAAAAAAGCAAAACATGAAGAACTGTTAATTTGAATGTTTTGGATTGGCAGTTTCTCTCCATTAGTTGGTCCACCACTTTGCTTCACACTGAAATTTCTTTATTGCTATTAGTCAGATTTTATATGATACAGCAAGCATACAGACAAGTATGCTTGCACAGATAACAAAATATGATTAAATCATTAGTGAAATCTTATTAGTTTGCATAGCTTGTAAGAAACATTTGTGACAGTGGTTGCCTTGATTAAAAAAAAAAGTTAGGCCATTAACACTTTCAAACACTCAATGTCAGTAGGATCAAATAAAGTTTAGATAGTGTTTACTAATTGGGAAATATAGATGCGTATTAATATTTTATCACCAATAAGAATAAAAATTCCTGGAAACATTCATGACTTTTTTGGAATGTAGCTAAACATGTGGTCAAATTTGCTTCTAAGAGTTTGACCTAATCCAAACTGATTATTAATTTCATTCTTTTGGCCAACAAATCTAAGACCAGATTAAACAAAAGTCAAGATAATTGGCTTAAATTTTATCTTCTCTATAGTTTGTTTTAGTATTGTGCAAGATCATATAACATGCAGGCTTTCATTACTGTCTATTTGACAGTAATAAATGTTCCCTTTGTATTCTCACTTAAAGATGATGGTAGACAGTGATATAATTTACTTTTTATGATCACCTCTGAAATAACAGTATCAACGAATGACAGTTTGACTGCTCTAAAGAACAACACTGTGGCCGTAGTTGCTGTTTACTAGCCTCTCAACAGAGGCAGGTGTCTTATCAGCGTAATCTACTCACCTGATCAACAGCCTGATCGTTCTTACTTACTTTCACTTCAACACCTCTCTGCAGAACTCCACTGAAAGAGTTAACTAAAACATTTTGTCCCGGGTTGACATAAACAGAACAGAGATGATTATTTTTTCGGAAGTGTAGTAATTACTGTTGAGGAGCAAACAGGAGGTCTGCATGCGACATGTTGTAGTTCAGCAATGATGTGTGACTTACTTTGCAAAGGTAGGCAGTTTTTCTCTGCTGTTCATTCCTGACTACATTCCACCCGGAGGCTGTTTTTAATGCTCTGGTAATATGCTCCGTCTTTTTGAACTCAGGTGAATTGGTTCTTTTGTGTTCCACACACACCCACCTTTACTGTGGTGTATAATTACACAGGTGCTGCATCAGATTGTATGCTGTTGTTTGGAGGAGTTTGGGGATTTTGCGCTGACAGATAATCTTAAACTGCAGGATTGATTCACTGTTTGATGTTGCTAAAGCTTCACTCATTTAATCCCTAAGCTTGTAACTCATTAGATAATATGTAATGCATCTGTTCTTCATTAAGTTCAGTGTGATTTGCATATAAATGTGGTGCTTAAAGCTTTTGTCAACAAATTGTGCTTCAGGACTTTTAGAATGAATGATTTTGATGCAGGGCCCTCAGTCTCAGATGGGGGCTTCATTAAACCTTAAAATTTTGAAAAATGTCATAAAATGGAGTTTTGTGCTGCAAAGCAACAACTCTGACTTTGATACCAGTGGTTTTAAAAATAGAATTAATCATTGCCAGAGTATAAATATGCTTACTCTTTTGCACATGTGCTCTACACTCCATTCTAGGCATCCTCACAAAAGAACTGTTCATTCTGCTAAGCAGCTGCGGACTAAGCCTCATCATTAAACCTCCAGTTCAAGTATTGTGCCCATTGCTTTTAAAATGGTCAGGGTTAGTTCTCTCCGCTGAAAAGACCAAAACTCTATTCTCAAACTCCAAGCAATTGTAGACAGATTTCAAGTCTCCCCTTCAAGTCAGAACTGCTAGAAAGGTCATTGCCAACTCACAGCCCATCCATCTAGTCACACCCTGCCCAATGATGTTCAGTCAGGGTTCAGATCCAAACACTCTACTGAAATTGCACCGATCAGAGTACAAAATGACTCATGACCTAACTGCCAATAATTCAGATCTTGTGCGTACCATGACACCCTCCTAAAACATCCTCAGAGCATCTCAAGGGGCTGACGCCTGCCTGGTCTGGCACACATGAGCAACAGAGCACAAAGCAGGTCTGCAATAATACTGTTCTTCATCTAAGGCTGATTTTCTGTAAGCTTGAACACTTGAAGCACTTTCAATCCGTGCTTACATTCTGCCACTTGATAACATCTTAAAAAACACAACATTAATTCAATTTGCTTTGCAAAGGACACAACATATGACAGAATTCATGTAGTAAAAAAATATTAAACAGTCCCTCCAGGATTTCGCGGGCGTTTTTCAAGATTGTTGCGGCCTAAAATGCCTGAATTCGCGGCAGCTTTTCTAAAAAATTGCGATGTAAGTTGCGATGTTTTAGGCGTATTTGTTGCGATGAAATTGCAGGAGACAGTGAAAATTGCTAAAAAGTTGATTTTTTTTTTCTTTGTTTTGAATAATGAATCATATTTGGACATATCAGTCAGTGGCTTAAAAAGTTAATTTCACATCCTGGCACACACGTATTCACACACACACGCTCGCAGCTTGTCACGTCAATTAATTAATCTAACTGACCTTCATTCTTTCAGTGCTCGCAACAGATCTGGATGCAACAGTTTCCGTAGCAGTAATTTGTCTGGTCTGTGGTCTGCTCGTTTCACCTGTTCTCCCAATATGTTTGTGGTAGAAAAGTGTTTGTCAATCGAAGATTTTCGTTTGTGTTCCACCACAACATTGCACGGGGTGCAAAACAATTTACCTCCGCTTTCGTGAAGAACATCAGGGAATTGTTTTTCATGGTCTTTAGCAGTCATTTTTGTTGGTAAGTGAGAGACA
>JAPZDZ010000007.1:19018301-19071552 GCA_029783805.1 Acanthurus tennentii | reverse complement strand
TTTGTGATTTTGATATTATTATATATATATATATATATATATATATATATATATATATGTATGGCAATATTAGTTTAGGTAGAATTTTACCATGTCAGTGCTATTAGACCTCATAAATTGTGCATCTTTAGAAGCTTTAGTTTGCAGATTTTAATTCAAACTTTCTACCAGCTCTTTTAACTTAAATCTGGATGAAGGTGTATTGATACAGCGAAATTTACCACACCAGGAGTTCTTAGTGTGTCTCCTCCACACAGTTTAAAGAAACATTAGCAAACCCACTTTTAAACCATCTTTACACCTTCCTGCACATCCTGTAGCATCATGTTACTGATACTTTCAGGCTTTTGGTAGCATTTGCATTCTATCCTCCCTGATAACGGTTTTCCCTCCCAGTGACAAAATCAAAGTACCCGTAGTCAGTAAAAGTAATTAATGGTGTGAGCTTAATGACTTTTTGCATGCTCTTGCCAGTGTTTATATTTTTAGACTATAGCCTGTAAAAAAGCAATATGTATTTGATATTTATAGCCTTTCCATTTGGTCAGATTCAGCCAAAAAAGTTTTCAGTAAAGATATTACATTCTGCACCCTTGGCAGACGTGGAAGAGCCTCTAAGCCTGCAGGTTTTGACAGTTAGACACCTAAGGATGCTTTGTTAGGTGACTTCAGAACACAGTATGTTACTAAATTAAATTACCTCTGCAATTGAAGTTGTCAAAATAAAATAAACAGATAAAATGTGCAAATAACTAAACGAAAGTTTTAATGCACAATTAATGAAATGTTTCCCCTCTGCGTCATTTGGTCGGAGATCAATCAGAGGTGGCCGACCATTAAATGATATTTACAACTGCTTCTTTTCAGCTTGAAGTGCCTCTGCTTGACTGCCAAGGCCAGTGAACAAGGGATGCAGCCTTTTGTGCTGTTTGTTTGCGATGTGACATAAGCTCTGTTCTCCCATTAGTATAAAAATCACTGTGGTGCAGAATGTGCCTTTCATCTTCTTGTTTCATTTGGCGAGTGTTTCAGCAGGTTAATCACATTTACTCTCTGGACGCTGTGATTTCGCAGTGCCAACGTGGGGCGCCCACGTTATGAGTTGTTCAGTCTCTGATCGCCTGCTCTGCCTTCTGTTGGAGAACTCTCGTCACCCTATAACACAGTTTGACAAGCTATTGTGTCTTAAATTCTGTGTTTTCAAGGTTCCCGGGCAGACTTTTGTGTGCCTGTTTTTCTCTCCTAAAATTTTAGAAACAACAGGTTTTCAATCATGCTCAAAGCTGCACATTGAGGACAGACTTGGGTGGATGTGTTTGGGCCTTTTTTCGAACTCCCAAGTGTTTCCTGTCACTCTGTGTGAGGTTCTGTAATCTGTAACAGTTTGAAGACCTTGTCTCTCAAGAGGGACCTTTCATCTTGTGGTGACAGCAGGATGGAGACAATCGATGCACTGAAAGCTGAGATTTCAGTGATGCTGCTTCCAGTGAAATATCTCCTTTGTGGCTCGTCTTAAAACCGGAGAGCAGACAAAGATGACAAAGATGACTGGTCTATAAAGATTTCAAGATTCATGACCCTCATAATGTAATATCAGTCATTCCCATTCTCTGTAGTGTTTCCAAGTGGAAAAAAGTAATATTTTGGTAGCTTAAATTAATAGTTAGACATTTTTGTCCATTGCTTTTATAAGATAAGAGGATTGACCACTCATTTCTGTCTAATAAGAATGATGCTAGCGCTTGCAGACTGATAGTGAAGCCTAGGAAAACTGGACAAAATAACTTCTGCGGTCTCTGCTGGTTGCCTGGCAACTTCATGGTGACCATGAGACAAAGCTGCTGTGCCCAGCCAAGAGATGCCCTGGTTCAAAACTTCACATGAAACCACAAGTTGATGTTTTTAGATTTTTTTTTAATATATATACACAGATGAAACAAACCATCTGCCTTGTCTGTTTGTCAAGACAAGCTAACCTGCTGCTGGCTGAGGCTTCATATATAACATACACACACACAGCAAGAAGGTAAATAAGCCTACTTCCCGACTGTCAAACTATTTCTTTGAGATGGGTCTCAGTATTCCCACATGAGTTCTGTGACATAAAGCTGAGAGGGTCGCCTTGCTGTTCTTCAGCCAGCTGTCCATTTCCTCTGGAGAGCTCTGCCCTCTGACATGCCACTGACACCGGCCTCTTTGGAGGAAATGAAGTGCTTCACCTCGCCAGGATAATGTGGACGCTTTATGCAATCTTGTCTCCATGCCTGATGTAGGTGAAAATGGGTTTTGTGTCTGCTGTGGCCAAATGCATTTCACCCTGAGTTCTATATTCTCCAGTTTGCGCCAGTCTCCAGCACTGGGTTACAGATGGCTTCTGTGTAGCTCATTACATGGCTGTCTGAATGGCACATATTGGCAGTTCTCTCTTTGTATTGATGCTGAGTCGTAGGATTAGTGATGGCCACTCCAGCTGTTTGTCTCAATGGCATGGACAAGTGTCTGGTCTTGTTTTAACTCAGACCGAGCTTGTTGATACCATCAAACAGGGCTGTGTGGGGGCGGGCTGCGGTTCTCACTGTGAGGGGCATCGCCACATCACTATAGAAGATGTTTCTACAACATTGTGAGCGTTGTCTGTATTTTCTGTAGAAACTAAGAAGAACTACTTGTTTTATTTAAGAGGTCATGTGTTCAAATAGTGCACTAATGTTCCTCCTCAGTTGTAGACCCTTTGCTTTGATAAAAGTGCTTCTTCATAAATCATTATCAACACCTTTCCAAAGATTTTTTTTTTTGAAAATGAACAAATTGTTTTGGTGAATCAAAAATAGTACAAAAGTGTCTTAATGCTGCAGGAAATGTCACTGATGTCTCCTTTCAGGCTGAGCACGGCGCAGGCAAAGAAAAAAAAGCCAGACTGTTTCTGATCCAGAGACTAAGACTCTCTGAAGTTAAGGCCCAAAAAAAGTTTTCTGTTTTTAGCTTTAACAAAAAAGACCATAACTATATGACCTGAAAGCAGAGCAGTTCCAAAAAGAAAAAAAAATGTTGTTTAACTCGACGCAGGCCAATGAAATGAGCCCAACAAATCATGTTGACGAGGTGTTGGTGATAAGAGTTATCAGCCATAATTTTAAAGGATTGCATTAAAAATAATGGATGTATTGTGCGGACTGAAAGCCTCATGCAGCTGTGGGTTTTGAAATGCCAGACCTGTCCTCTGGCTTTTGTTGAAAAATGGCAGTGGCCAATTTCCCCAAGGTGGAAAGGGCTTGAATATGCACCAGGATAGCATTAGCAAATATGCTTTCATGAAACACATCCTGGAAAACAAAATCTCCTCAGTCAGCCTCAGTTAGTGTGAATGCAATGTAAAAATGTGCTCACTGGTCAGCGTAGCATGCTGTGAACTTTTACCATAGTCATTCATTTTAATGTGGGAATATTTAAAGCACTACTTAAATGATTCCTTTTACACCACAGCAATGATATGGTTATCTGATCCAGGTTTATGACTCTGCTTAAGACCTGGGTTTTAAAAGAGTAACTATGGGCCTTAAAGTCCACACAATTAACTTTATTCATCGCGTAAAATGTGCATTATAAGAGCCTCTACAAGGAGAGGAAACACTGGCAGGATCATGGTTTAGATTAGGGTACTTAGCTAAACGATCACAGATGGACAGAGTGGACGGGCCTCTGGGCATAGACGTGTAAAAAGTATCAGAGCACAGCCAGACTGTACGGGACAAATTGTGTCTTTGCATTCGTTATGTATCTCTCTGTGACTTTGTGTCTCTTCGTGATGGTTTTGTGTCTTTTTGTGCTTGATTTGTCTCTAAATTGGTGGTGTGTTCTTTTGTAGTTTTGTGTATTTTTGTTGTAGGGTTGTGCTTTTTTCTATATGCTTATGTCCTGTGTATCTTTGTAATAGTTGTGTGCCCTTTTGTTATTGTTTTGTGTATCTTTGTGGTAGCGGTGTGTCTTTATGCTGTTGGAATGTCACAACACCAGAAATTCAGTAGTCAATATCAGCACACGGTAAATTTTATGACTCTTGATACAAAAAAAAACAATAACACCACTCTCTGATTATTGTAATCCCTTTTTATTTCAACTGGTTTTATATTAATAATGTTAGTTTTCACATTGATAGTTTTGCTTGTAAGGCCAATAGGAAACACACTGTAAACCAGTTATTTAATGTGTGTGATGTCTTTGTCTCACTGATGTACATGCAGTCACTAAATGTTTATCATGTTCCTTTATTTACTATAGAAATGGTAGTCAATGTAAATTTACCCTACAGTTTGAAGATAACGCAAGTGTGTCCTTTGATAATATTTTCAATAACTTGTAAATGTTCTGCATGTCAAATCCGTTCACAGAATAAATCCATTCAGATCAGTGACACCGGCTGTCATCCAGACGCTCGCACAACAAAAGCTACCTGCTTAACTTTCATTAGCATGTTGTATTTGGATAAGGAGGTGCTTCTAACAAGTGCAGAAGGGCTTGTTTTGATCTGCTGCCTCTTCATCTCACGTTCCTTGATGTTTATTTCTCAGATCAGTCCTGCTGACTGGGGACACGCTGAAACAACATATAACCTCTATGAGGTTCTTTTCAAGGTCCACAAGGTATGTTAAGAGCAGCGTGATATTCAAATTTGATAACTGCAGTGTTTTTGTTGGGTTTTTTTCTTATTACCAGATAGAATAGCGTTTCATGAGGCCTGCTGAACATGGCTCTCTCGATCTGAGGTGATATTTATTGTATTCTATTAGAGTTCTTTGTTTAACTTTAGAATTAAGGAACCGACTAAATTAGGCATTCAAAGACTGAAGAGACAAGCCCATCATGCAATAATTCACATGTTGTGTTACAGCTGTGGATGACAGAGGACTGCTGGCTCCAGGCGAGGCTCTACTTGGGGCTTGAGCATTCGCCTGAGCAGCAAGACAGTGAGTCTCTGTGCTTCAGCATTCTGGTCGGCCACGGCCAGAGCCACACCTTCAGGGTAGAGCTGGCCACTGACCTGGCTATCTGGGAGAAGTCCTTCCAAAGAGCTGTCTACTTGGAAGTGCAGCGAATACGAGTAAGTATTCCCATATGTAACATGATACTCTTTTTGCTGCTTAAGAGTCAGCCAGTTGAGAATGTTGTTGCTGTTTTTAAATGTGTTAAAACTTCTTGGATTAAAGGACTTTTCAAAGCAGGTAAGCTTTCAAAAAACCCTTTTCCACAACCTCAAAGGGAGACATGATGCATTTGATGTTTGTTAAAATTAAGACCAGGGCATTACTTTGTCTGCCTTAAGTTTAGTTTTTTAGAGCCGGAAGGCAGATAAGTAACACAAACAGCCCCAGTGACAGCAGCAGCTACGCAGAATCTGAGGCTCAAAATAAAACATAATATGGTATTTTTCTCAAATATTGTAGCACTTATATGCACTTTTGCTGTTACATTTCCATTAAATTAACATAAAAATAGCACACTTAATATTAAATTAGGTTGATGTGATATCCGATTTTTTACAAAATAAATACAAAGTACCAATACAGATATTAGATACCACAAAAGACAACACAGACAAGCTTTGAGAAAATATGAACAACTAAGCTATTCACAGTTATAATAAGGAAGAGGATTTTGCAACCATCTAAATATTTTGACATCCTGCTCTAGGGAGTAAAGTTTTGACAATTGAAATGCCCTTTTAATGGATTTAATGCTAATGATTTGGTGATTTAGTGTTTATAAGCCATTGTGCTGGTGAAAGATGTGACCAGGCTTTACATTTTTAGGTTGCACATCTGTCTCAATTCTCCTGAGCACACAATATCTCAGGTTGGCCTTGAGGGAATTTATTCAAGTTTGGCACAAAACTCGGACTTTTGGCCACATATGAAAGATTTATTAAGTTGGTCTGACAAAATTTTAAACAAATGTCTGTTAATATAAAATACCAACAAAAGATGGTATTTTATATCCAAAAGGTCAAAGGTCAACCTCACTGTTACATCTAAATGTCTGACTGAAATACCTATTTGGCCATTATTACTGAGGAATGACTCAGGAACAGAAAAGGAGACTGTAACCGTGATTCACGTGGTCAGATACTGAATTTGTGACACTAATTTTTGGTGCTTAACTCGAAACTGGGCTGATAGTCTAAATCTTTTCTGCTGCCTGATTAAAGATGTGTTTGCATATTTGTAGTTTTCTGCAGCAACATCCATATTTGATTCAATGTCATCCACAAAAAAATATTTTATTTTTTGAAAATAAGCTTCAGCTTAGCTTCTTGATCACTCCTCTGTATACTTCTGTAAAAACAGCAT
Organism: Acanthurus tennentii; assembly: GCA_029783805.1. Lineage (NCBI taxonomy): Eukaryota > Metazoa > Chordata > Actinopteri > Acanthuriformes > Acanthuridae > Acanthurus > Acanthurus tennentii. The sequence continues at coordinate 19,065,208 of JAPZDZ010000007.1, read as the reverse complement.
CATGACAGCATGTTTTCCACTGGAAATCATTCACATGAAATTTGCATGTTAGTAATAACTTCCAATTAAGATAAAAAAAAAAAAAACTCCTCATACCCTTTTTCAAACTCTTCCAAAGTCTTCACAGCATAGACTATGAGTCTGGTCAGACAATAATGTAAACTGCAACTTCACTGTTTGGTGATGCAGAAAACCACGAGGCCTTTATTTTAATTATTTTAATTAACAACATTTCAACAGTAAAACACTCTTTGTCTCTGCTTGTGGTCATCTGTGTTCCATCAGATGTTTCTGTGAGTGTTTTTGATCCTGGCTAAATAATGCCTGCTGCAAGCTGCACTTTACATTTGAAGTGGATTCGCTCAATACTAAACCTCAACCCACAGTTCTTCTACTGTCACAGATGAGATCCGAATACTAAAACACGATGGAGTGGCTGATGTAGCAGTAGAGTCATAACTTGCACGTAATGTGTTTTTAGATTCATATTTTTATTATGACACAGCTGGATTGCAATGCTTACATTCTAGTTAACCACCTTCACAAAAGTGTATAAATACAAGACTGGAATGCTTTAATCAGTGCTGTCCTTTCTTGCCAATTTAATGCTTCATCAGTGAGAAGTTATTCCTTGAGCTGAAGTCTTTTCTGTTGACACATTATATGTTCAGTGCTGTTTTAAATTTTTCCTGTTAAGAAATTAATTTAATTTGAAATTGAAAGCTAGGCAGCACTCAGTTTTCCATAAATATTATTGTTACTTTGAATATATTTAGCAGCAGTAACCTAAAGAATTAGTCTTCACATCAATGAGCCATTAAATTGCCTCTTAAGCAAGTATGTTTAAAGTGTGAGGACGATCAGCTCTTGTGGAAAGTGCATTGTTAAGCAATTCTCAGAGGCAGGCATCTCACGTCTGTCAAGGAGCTCAAACATGAACACTAAATGGAGAATATTCAAAGGCTGATGATGAGACCAGACCTTGTCTGTATAGGTTTTGCCCCCCCTTATGTTTAGTTCTGATTAAATTTTTACTATCTACATTGTCATGCTTTGGTTTACTGTCCCCTGCTCCCACTCATGGCCAGTTGTGTCTTGTAGATTCAATACACCTGAATTCATTTTATGCTTGCTAAATAACTGTGTGTAATATAGACAAATGAATGTGCTACCACAATAAAGTAATCCCTAGAATATGATCCTCTTTGTGCCTCACCTAACATTATTATTTTAAGACTATGTTGTATGTTGACACACAGCAAAGTTTATGGCCTTAGGTATTACATATTAAATAATACTGATGTGATCAGTTCATATGAGCAAGAAATCTCCACTAAAGCTTATTTTTGGTTAATGTTAACTTTCATTCAGATACTTAAATGGTTTTGAAAGTTTTGTTTGTCAGATTTTTCCACCTGCAGTAGAAAACTGGCAGGCAGTGGAGTGACTAAGGATTGGACATAATGAAAAAATATTTAACCAAGTCTCAAACCAGTGTGGTTAGAAGTGAGCTGAATGGTTACAGAACTGTGTTTTGGCCCTGTGTGTGTGTACCAGAAAACAGTGCTGTGTTAGATGCTTAAAGTAGTAAAAGGCAGTGTTCTGAGCACAAAACTATTTATTTACTTAAAACAATAAAAAACAGAGATTTTTGCTGCTCTTGCCCTTAATGGTGTGTGATTTTCACTTGTGAAACAGTGAATCCAGCACCACCCGATAATGCAGCAGTTTGAGATATCTACAAACTGATGAAAAGGTTGTATTTATTATTCACAACACACAGTTTCTCCTGTCTTACACTGTCTCATTGATCAAATTGCACAAAACAGATGCATGGATTATCCCTTCTTTGTTCAACATATTTATGCCATTTTATGTTTATTTGTGTAGATATCCTCTCCTTGTTGAATTCTCAGCAACTGCCAGTTTTATTGTTTACAGTGATTACAGAAGCCTCACAAACACCAACATGACCTGAAAGACTAATCACAGTGCTCCATAAACAACTGAAAATCTATACATGAGAAATCTACTCAAGTAATTAAAATGTTCTATGTTAATTACTCATAGCACAGCCTGATTTATTTGTAAAATAAATGAATATATAAATTAAATTAACTCACTATTAGTTTATATATTCTTATAAATTATACCCCAAGAAAACTCAATCAATTGATTTAAAACAGACAAGTTGTTTTAATGAGATAAATGCAAATTTGGAAATGTTGAGAGTAGATCACTGTCTCAAAAGTATACTTGAGTATTAAGAGCAGAAGTGCAGTTTTAAAAAAGACCTCTAAAAATACTTTTTCCTTAAAAAAAACAATGACTGACTTGTGTGTTTTTTGTAATGCATTACTGTCATTCCTTGACTCACAAGACATTCAGCTCAGTTAATCATATGATGAGGGAACTTGGAGGAATCAGTTGAAAGTAACGCTTCCACAAATAGAACAGCAGCTTTGAATTTGTTGATATTCATATCAAATATTCATTAAAAAAAATCTGACTTCTATTCTCATATGCATGTCTGTAGTATCGTCAGTTTTTTTTTTGTTTATTTTGTTTTGTTTTGCATTTTTTCCAGGTTTTTAACCCCTCTATGTAGCCATAATAACACTTTGTACTTAGAAACTAAGAAAGTATGCCATTTGTCAGCTTGGGCTCTTCATGAAATGGCCAGCAGTGCCTTTTTATAATTATGGCCCATTCCCACCCTTTCACCCCTCATGTGCAGCCAGACGAAGATAAAAGCTAAAAATGCTATGAGGCCTGAGGGCTTCTTGCTTGGGACACTTAAGTAGGGACATTTATAAATATTACAAAACAGAACACCTGTCATGAGATATCTGAATCACCAGCAGACTGAAATCCCTTCAGAGTCAACATGGGAACCAAACATAATCAAATGAATCCCCATTTCACCAGTTGTTCTTTGGTATGGTAAATGTGAGTATATGTGAGTATAACCAGCAAGCAGTATGGTTTACTGTTTATCAGGGCACAGACTCTGTGGCAAAAACTATCAGTCTGAAAGGCTCAGGAATCAGGTTTAATTCCTTTATGTTTGTATGACTCATGGGGTCAGTGAAAGTTTAGAGCCAGAATTCCATTGGACTCATTAAATTCTTTACTTCATTCTGTGCCATAGCAGATTAAAAAAAACTGCTTAGTTGTCGAGGGGATCTTTATGTTTTATGTACAGCAGCATGACCTATTTATTCTTGTAAATGTAAAGTTAAAAGCATAGATGTAATTACTAATATCTCTGACACTCCTCTGTCCATTCTGTTCATTAATTATTAATTGAACCATCTCTATCTCATGCTGTACATATACTGATGTTATTAATGCATCGTACTAAAAACATTGGAGAAGCAGCTGGATGCTGCTCATTATCAAACCACTTGTGTTTGTGTTTGCAAATGTTTTATGAGGATAGAATTCACCATGTTTGTCATACATCAAGAACAAAGTCAACTTTCAAAAAATGTTCATCTTAGCGTTATTTACCTTGATTTTTTTATAAGCTAGCAGTTGTTCAAGTATCTATCTTCTCTGCCTGTTTGCTCATTGCTATGCTTCTTTTAACATTACATCCACTAACTGTTCAGGACACTTCCTCCAAAGATGGGGAGTGTACAACCTAAAAGCTCCTTTACCTTTCTTAGTTTAAATCCTGGAACACTGGGTAAACTTGTCTTAGTGGACCTGAGGGGTCCGGATGCTTCGTAAGATAAAAAGTAAATCAGAGATGTATTTAGTCCATTCAGTGTTTTGCACGCCAGTGCAGTGATTTAAGCACTGGTGTAATGTGTTCTACTTTTTTGGAGTTAGTAAGGACTCTGGTTTTAGCATTTTGGGCCAAAAACAATTCTTTATTTTTTTCTCTGTGTCAGTTATTAAAAAAAACTGGCACTCCACTTTTTGATTTGTTAATTGCACTTATTTTGAAAATTCAAGGGTTGAGTGCCATTTGCCCAAATACTGCAGGAGATGTTGTATTGTTTTATAATCTGAGCAAGGGGGCATGTAGATGTTGAGAAGAGGAGTGATGTTTGATGACAAGATTGATGATCACTAGTTCAACCAAAGTACTTCCTTTACTGTAAATATAAAATGAACCAGTTGAGCAGAGTGAGAAAGGCCCACCCACCTATGTAGTATTTTATGGTCAAATGTGTCATAGCAGCACTGTAATCCAGTAACACAAAACACAAATTTTTGATGCATTACTGCCTAGACAAACATCTTAAGACTTTAAGATTGTTATGTGGTTAAAATCCAGCAGCAAAAGCATTTCAAAGTTGTGTTGCACCATGAAAGTGTTGGGTATTAAGGCATTAAGATTAGAGGTTTATCAAAGTGCAGTCTGAGGGCCCCTATGATTAAACTGAATGAGGAGAACTATTAACTATCTGCAGTAAAAACCATCTTTAAAAACACTGTAGACAGTATTTCAAGTAGTAGGTAGTGGGCTTAAAAATTCAAACAAGATCAGTCAAGGATTCAAAATCTAGGGGTTGATAATGTGCTAAATTAACCAGAGAAGTAAAATAGCATTTTTTGCTTGACTTACAAACTGTTGAATTTTCAGTGTTTCATCTGTAAAAGAAGAAGCTTTTTTGCTGTCCACCAAGTCACTGGATGGCAGTTCAAGTGGGATTCATGCTAGGGGCTTTATTTGTCTGTCAGCAACATTAAATAAGGTGTCTGCATTATTTTGTCTTTATTGACAATCTCAGAAAACACAGACTACTCACCCTCGGTTTTTTTGGTCATAAATGTAAAGTCTCTTTTAATTGGTGTCATAATGAAGCTGGAGTTTGTTTTTCACATCACCTGTGTTCTGTTTTTTCTAGACTCCTTTGAGCTTTAACCAGTGTGGCACTTCATGGCACTTTTTTTTATTAGAGAAAACTTTGATCTTCACGGAGGCAAAGGCGGCCATAACATTCAAAACTTTGGAATAGAAACTGTTTACAGGACCACAGAGAGAAGCTGAGTGCAGAGCAGGTGTGGAAGTACAAGCCTGTTGGTGTCAGCTAAAGTGGTAATTTCAAAGAAAACAAAGGAATGATCAGAAAGGGCAACATCAGTCACCACACAGAATATTGTTTTCATTTTACTATGTTTTAGTTAAAAATATAAAATCCAGGTTATTCTTGATAAGAAAATCACAAATAATGTGACTTCCCACTAGTTGAATTGATGTTTGATAAGGCTAAGTTTAGTTTACTAAAGGCACTGACACAGTCTGTGGCTGCCAACAGACAGTCAGATTAGATAAAACAGCCGTGTGCTCTGAGTTCACTTTGTACCTCCGAATGAAAGTCAAAACAGGAGCTAGTTTTAGCTGTTGGGCCTCTGTGACTGGAAAAGGCAGTGATCATAACTGAATATAGACAATTTTAAGATAACTACGACATGTACCAGAGGGTCTATTATTGCAGTGACTCTTTTTAACATGCCACCAGCTGTTTAGGATTACTGAATGCAGTCTTTCTCATCTCTGATGGACATCTGAATGATGATGTTTATGGTTACTGCTTCTTTTTCATCAATTTCACTAAGAGTCAACATGGCAGCTTTAACTAACTCCCTGATAAATGAGGGGTCCCCTTGAGTTCCCTGCAGGTTGTTGTGAGTGAGGGGGGAGAGGGGATGGGGGAGAGGGGACGTGGGATACTGACATCAGCTGAGAGCCTTGTGTGATGTGAAGCTGTGAGTATAAGCACAGGCTGGAGAGGCACAGGCTGTATCTCTGTATCTGCAAGTTCTGTCCTTAGCACTTATCTGTGCATTCATGTTTTTTTTGGTGTGACGTTCCAACAGTATCATTGATGCAGGTTGGCACCATGTAGTCTGCACCCACTGATCCTTTGGTGGATCCCATCGGGCCTAATGCAGTATTTACAGTTCCAAAAGATAACAAAATTGTCAATAAGCTTATTCAAAAGTGTGAGGCATTTGGCACTCAACAATGTGTTCAAGGCAAGGAGTCTGTTGAAAGATTAAAATTTCTTTCCCCAAGGTTGGAACAAGGCCTGAAATAAATACATGTTGCAACTGACAGTCGCTTGGTTTCTCCAGTAGCAGGCAAAAGTTTTTATTTTTTCCAAACTCCAAGACAGTTTTCCTTTGCAAGATGTCAAACCACGCAGCTGGAATAACAATCCCCATGTTACCTGGTTGAGTAGGAGGATGACTGGTAACAGATGTTAAGTCCCTCACAGATGTGTCAACCAAAGTTAGGTTTTCAGTTTTTGTTCAGTTTTTCAGTCATACATGTTTGGTTGTACAGTCCCCGATCAAAATGACATCTGGCTTATCAGGGGAGGGGTTAGTTTGCTTTTAGTCTGGTCTTTGTTTTATAAGTTGTTACCAATACATTTGATCCTATTTGAGGCAAAAGACTTTCATTAAAAAAAATTGTCTTGAATTTAAGAATCCTAAAGATTCACATCTCTGTTGTGTACACCTGATGACATTCTAATCATGCAGTTGGGTAACAAAGAACAGATAATAATGGGGGTGACTTTACTGGCTTCATGTGTCAGCATGTATTACTAACAAATAACTTCCCAGTTCATAAATGGTAGTCCTCAAAGTCGACAGTATCAATATTTAATCAACAAGTGTGCCAGTGCTCTCTAGCCGTTTACATGTTGACTTAAAACACTCCACCTGTGACCACCATCATGCTGCAGCAGCGCACTGTCATTGTTACAAGGAGAATCATTGAACAAATTATTTAAGTCATGTGTTGACTTAGCAGCCGCAGTTTGAAAATCAGAGCACATTGTATTTCCCTCATGCAAGGCTCTGTGGGCACTGCACTATTGAAGCACTGCATACTGTAATTTCCCTAAGCAACTGTGCATGGCAAAAATGAGCCTCGAGCAAACCAACCACGGACGGAAGACAAACTGGCTTTTTTCAGAGTCCTAAATTCTTATTTTATGAGTGAGCCATTTCACAATGCTGTGTTAATAACTCCATTTGCAGTTAAGAAGAAAATGTCTCACACAGTCGTGCTTCCTAACAACAGCCATGAAAGGCCTTGAAAATATCTTTATGTTGAAAATATATACATATATTTTTCAGTCATGATAGAATTCAGAGGTACTTTGATGTAATGATGTTATACAGCCTATTCTGCTGATGCTGTTGTCTGTTACATTTTCAGTAATATGGACTTTGTAAGAAAAAAAGTGACATTATACTTTTATTTTACACAGATTCAATACAACACTATTAAATAATAAAAGTAATATAGCTATGAAAATATTTAGAAATGAACAGAGATTAAGTCGACAGTTTCAAATACATTTTTTGCAGTGACCTCCAGGGTTTTTGGTAAAGACAAGTAGAGACCAAATAAGAGACAAAACACTTAAAGCTTTAAACAGAAAAGTCCGTGTCACCACAAAGATGTTCGTATTACACATACACCCTCCCTGAAAGCATATCATTTGCTTTATAACCGCCAGACCGGAAACACATTTGGCCAATCGTGTTTGCCATTTCAACGAAGCCAAAAAAGAATTTAGTGTTGTAAAACCTTGCTCATGCATAGTAGAAATAAAACCTTTTGGGGAAAAATGATGTCCAAACCTTGTACTGAGAAAAAGTCACAAAAATTATTAGATGTTTTTTATTAGATTAGACTGGCGATTCTATATGCAGTTGATATATCCCAGTGATTATTGAGAGCAAACTTATGGCTCTCTCTCCCCATTCATTTAGATTAGAGCCAGTCTGTCTTAGCCAGAAATAAGTACCCAAGGACACTGCCAAGATGGCTGCTGAGTGGTGGGATTTGCCTACAAGGACTGCCATGTAAAGGTTGCCTGTGCCAAATGGAAAAAATAGTGGCACCATGCCTAAAAGCTACTGCATTGCATTTTGTAAGTCAAATAATAATAATTAAACAAATTCTCAAAAAGCAAAAGAGAAATAGAAGAGGTCCAATGGCTTCAGGCCACCTTCAAAGAGTATAAAAATGACAAACTGTGGGATCTAGAATACAGATATTTCTGTCACAAACAGTTTATCGCAGGTTTATTATCTTACTAAGTGACGTGTGTGTGGATTGTGTCTGTAGATCAAGGCAATAACAAAAGTCTTGGTGATAATGATAATAGTAATAGTGATCTTGTAAAATATGACCCTGCCTTAAACCACCTCCTTTTATAATGTAGGTTTGGCTGAACAGTTTGTACACTGGAAATCCAGCTGATGGTGATAATTCACATAAATGAAGGTGATCTAACTTCTGATAATAAGCCTTGTAAACAGCACAAAGTAATGCAGGATGATGTGCTAAAACCCCTGTTTTTTTTCTTTATTGGCAGGGGTGAAATATAATTCAGTACACTTACAAATTTCTCCTCTTGATGACATTTAAAAGTGACAAATGTCAAAGAATCATTACCTGAAGATTAAGTAAGTTAGTTGTAATCATGAGGTCTATCTGTTTTAATGAAGGAAGACTGACTGGACACTCATTAACCCCTATTTTGTAAGGTCTGATTTAAACAACATAATTATTTGCTTAATGTAAAGTGCAATTGCATTTCTGGCAAATTAGCTGGCTGTCTATAGAGGTAACTGAGTGTTACCTCAAGAGTCAAGTGTTAGCATATCATTTGCCCTGTGCATTTGTTTTTTGGGGTAACAGGTTGCATAACCCTACATAGGTAGACATTATTTCCAAAACTACAAATAACTTTGAGAAGTAAATCTGCCATATTTATCATTCTCAATGGCATGTGTGCTAGAAGAGAATAAAAACTAAATAAAGAAGGAAGCAACTGCACAGAAGCTGCTGTGGCTCAGGAGCTTCGGCCCCAGTCTATATGTCGAAGATAATGAACCCCAAATTGCTCCTGGTAGCTCTTCCATCAATGTGAATGTGTGTGCTTTTAATGAGCAGGTTGGCACTTAGTGTACTAAGTGCCAACTACTGCTATTAGTCTATAAATGCATGGTGAAAGGGTTAATGTTGACATGCATTTATAAAAGCCTTTTGAGTGGTTAATAGAAATGTGCTATATAAATGCAGCCCATTTACCATTAAAGAGAGGGCACTGGTTAAGCCATTTCAATAATAGATGCGGGGGACAATGGAGCAGATATATGGTAATCCATGCAGACTTTATGAATGGCTTTATGAGTCAATGCAGGGGCTTTATTTTTTTTATTTGCTTGTGCAAAGTTGGAGATGGAGGGTGAGCTTAGCTTGACTGTCATATGCTAGTCAAGTTTCCCACAAAATAATTCAGTCTATTGAATTATCATTATTAAAAATGTTTGTTAGTGAAAGATATCAAATTCAGTACTACCTAGTTAATATTAAATTGTTAATTTGGCAGAGGATCCTGAAGAAGCTGCACATTTATTAGAGAATCCAGGTTTTGTCTCCTCTGTACACTTTGTGCTCCGTGATAGATAGGAACCAGTACAGTAGGATTTTAAGGAGGCACAGGAGCAAAGGTTTCAGCCCTTACCAAGATAAGAATCCTGTGTGAAGGATCACCTCCTCAGAGAAAGGAAGAAAGTTAGTAAGAAAGTCTCAGTAATCTAGTTGATGTTGTGTGTTTTGGTACTGTTAATCTATTTTGCATCACTTGTTGTAAATAGCAAAGATGTATGGACTTCATAAGTGGTGAGTTTCTCCAGCACAAAAGCAAAAACAAGCTGCAGGACGGATGAAAAATGGACACGTCGCCCTCTTTGTCTTTTGCTGTAACAATATCAAGTCCCAGTGCAGAACTCCTCTGCTGCACCACACAACATTAGCTTCAAAGGGGGGATGATAATAGGCAGAGCTGTTTGATGCTGCAGTCACACAGTTAGCTCGATGGCCAGCAAATGAGGCTGAATCTGCTCTGGATATGACATCAGTGTCAAAATGCCAAGCAGTGAGTGAAGGACAATTAAGGACAGTCTGAAATTTAGTTGAGGCAAATAGACTGACACACATCTCTATTCAATTATTGTCATTGACCTTAAATATGGTTTAAATCTATTTGAGATATTTAAATATATTGGTATTCCAAATATGAGAAATCAGATTGATGTTCCAAAATCCAGCTTCAGAGTGTAAATGAATGACTTGTGCATTGTGAACACTGGTTGCGTTCACTCACACAGATAATAAAGGCATTGTTTAGAGACTCTGTACTTTTTAAGGGACTCTAGACTTAAGTCAGCAATTCTTCCCCATCAGAATAAAAGAAAACAGTATGGAAAATGATAATGTAGAATTTTTTCTCAGTCTTTAATGATGCAAATGTGGGACACCATCCTCTGGGAAACTCATAAAAGTGATGAAGTATTTCCATTTGTTTATGATTCCATGTTCTCCAGCCAATTAGGCGACCCTCCTGCGGCCTCTCAGGAGCCCTCAGCAGAGTCCAACTTGGATGTCCTTCAAACTGACTGGATATGCACTTTACATAAACATTGCTGATAGAGTATAGGGGGGGTACAACAAACAAATTGTCCGGCCTGCATGTCTCCCTTCATTTTTGTTTTTTCCCCCTTTTTTTGGAGATTATAAAACACAACATGCCGTTGATGGGTTTATTTTTTTTTTGGTTAACAAGCAGTCAAATTGTGTCATGTATAACTTCTGGCATTTTTCTAGGGTATTTGTTGGTAAATAACGTGAGCGTGAGGTGCTACAGGAGTGCGTCAGACAACCCACTGAAACTTTTTTGCTCCGAGTGAGAAAGAAGAGAATTTGCCTTTTGCATTATTCCATTGAAAGTTAAACACTTTTTTTAAGCACTTAAAGATCAGTCATCACCAAAAGCGTATGTAATGCAGGATAGTCAGTAAATATAAATGGCTAACAAGGCAATTAAACAGATAGAAATGGCAAAAGACATTACCATTTGTTGTTCTTGTCTATTTTATTTTACATTAAAACGTGATATTACTTGAACACCATCGCTCAGATTTGCTGAAGCACCCCTTCCGCCCCCTGGTGGCACTGAGAGTGAAACTGTAAAGGTTTCGTAATTTGCATCTGTAGAAACAGTGGTTATATAACTTTCAACATGAGCCACAAACCATTTGGCACACATGCTGGCGCGTCAAAGGTGCACACCAAAAGACTGGCAAGTAGCATTGCGGCTCTGGTCGAGGCACATACCATGCACTTTGTAAAAAATGCTGTTTATCAGGTTAAAACAAATGATAAGTTAAACTTCAGACAACCAATTACTTTCACTCTGTTACATATTTAAATGATAAATAAGTCAGTACTTCAAATACTGAGCAACGACATTTTTTCTAAACTAGATTTTTATTTTATTTCGTCTGTTTTTGCCTCCTTTACCTCTAAAATCTACAATAAAAAAAGTTTTGATAAAAAACAAACAAACTTTGTTTTAAAAGGCTGTAAACAATATTTGATAAGAACAAATGACAATGTAATTTAAAGGTGTTTCTTGCTGTGACAAATCAACAAATAGTTATCATGACTCAGCTCTCTTGAGCCTTCTAAAGTTTTTGGCACTTTCGGGTTTAAATGACAACTTTATTGTTTTTGGTTTACTCTCACTGTTCTTATATTGGTTTTTGTTACATAAGGCAGCTGCTTTCAGCAATAAAGCCCCGATAAGCTCATGGTATGCTGCCTGCTCAACACACAAACAGCAGTCGGACAAAATTAGCTTCTAGTTGATGAGCGCAGTGTGCAATTGACTGCTTAAAAGCCAGATACGTCAAGAGTCAGTAGAAAAACAACAAACAGCCAAAAAAAAAAAAAACTGCTAAAAGGAAAAGTAAGTATTGGACTGTTCTCCCAGTGGACCAAAAGAGAGTTCAGCACAGTATAAAACTAAGACTCAAATCGACCTCTGCCTGTGCCTTCTAGATCTGACTTAACTGTCCAACAAGTCTTGTGAAAATTGTGAAAACCAAAGTTCTAGGCATAAATCACACTGCACAAGTCACTTAACAATTATCGTATTTATTTAAATAATTAGGATTTAGTTAAAGACAATCATCAGATCATTTTTAAACTATCAAATTGTTGAAGAGCTACACATTTTTTCCAGATAAGAGTACATCTTGAATGCTGTTGGTTTTAATAAGGCATTTTAATGTTGTGTTCTCTTTGACAAAGCAGGCTTTTGATGGAGTTGTGATCACACCAACCCAACCTGTATTTTTATACAATACAAACAGTAGTTTTTGAATAACAATAGGCCATCTCAACATTAGTGAGAAGCTTACTTACTTCATGTCCTTGGCTCACATCCATTTGCTGAGGCTGTTCACAGGGTGCGGTACTGCACCTTCACAACTTTGATGGGTGTGGTGACATGTGCAACGGCATCACACAGTGATGCTGGGCGTAGTCAGAGGTGAGAATGATGGGAAATTTCACACCAAAATAAATCAGGTTAACATCAGACTTTCCAACTATGCTGAGTTACTCTCTGAATTTTGTGCTGCAGTCACACAGTTGGTGCTGATGTTTGTGTGAGTATGCTGTGTTTGTATTTATTCAGTGGATTTGTGACCAATTTCAAAAGATGCAGCTGTGGGTCTTGCATCTTGAATTCCCCTCCTTGACTGTCTTCTTACCTTTAATCTCCTCTCACTCTTCCTCCAAATTATGTAAAGACAGATGCAGTGTTTTTTATTCTGACACCTGTTTTATTATTTCCACATACATGCACTCACTTCTGTCAGACTTTGCTAAGTAGATTTTCTTTAAAAAAAAAAAAAAGTAGTCCATGTTGCATTTCATGTTGCTAATTCCCACAGAAAAAATCCCCTCCAATTAGTGAGGTATAAGTCAGGGCTCACCACGTCACGACACAGTCTTAAATGTGGTGACAGGAAGAACTAAGCGGCTGGCCTGCCACTGTTTTTTTATCCCCGTCACAGCTGAATCACGACACCACTAAAAACAGGGGGGAGTTGAGGTCTGTGAGCAGAAAAGAGGACTGTTCAGTCTCTAGCTGTATTCACTGCACACTGCACTCTATAATTGAAATCACCATGTCCCCGCTGTGTTCTCAAGGGAAGAGCAAATAAAAGCAAATAACACAAATAAAAAAATCAAAATTTATTCCTTGTATTGAGTGGCAACCCAACACAAAAATTAAGTCATGTGGCAAAAAAAGCCTTAAGAGGGATACTGCTCCACGGAGAGTAGAAAGCTTACACATCAGTGCTTTCAGAAGACCTGTGAAAAAAAAAGACATACAGTATGCTTATTTGTGTTGCAGCAGCAAAATAAATGTTAAAGATTCATAGCCTCCAAAATGGATTTCCTCTGACATATTTCTTGATGTTATCAGGAAGCTGCACAGGATGCTGCTTTTGCCACAGCTATTGTTTTATACATGCAACAACAGCTAACACTGACAGCTGGATGGGGCAATGGATGTTTATTAGATTAGACTGGTTGCTTTCTACAAAAAGGGTTTACATATTACTGCCTTCTTTTTCTATCCACATAACCAGAATAGTGTATAATGTGGTTGGACCAGCATGCTCCACAAAGTAACATTTATTAGTTGCCAGAAAGTGGCACAGCTGGAATGCTGTTGTAATACGAGGTGAACTTTACAAAAAAACTAAAATATTTACTCCCAGAAATCCTTTAACTTGCAAATAACTTTCTTCTTCATGAGTGCCAAAGTGCCCTGTTTTTATAATAGTCTATAATCCCGTCATTGTTTTACAGAAAAAAAAACAAGGCCAACAGATGGTCATTAATTTTGTAGCCAATTAGAGTTAATTATGCAAGATATTTGACCCTGGTTTCCAGTAGGGTGTAGTGTAATCACACTGAAGTAAAAGATCCAAAGTTAATGATGCTGATCAGTTAGTTAGTCCTCATTGTTTTAATTCCTCTTCTTTTTGTTTTGTGGAAGAACAAAGTTTTATGTAAGTGATGATACACACCCAGTTACTAACAGTTCAGGTGTGGTCATTTTAATAGGCACAAATAATCAGTGGTGAGTAGGATTTGTTTATTGGTTTCTCAATTCACACTGTCTAAATAAAAGCCTTGTCTCATCAGAAAGTGGGATAGTCAAAATCATGCACCTGTATTTGCTAAAATGGTTTGCTAGAAGCTCAGTGATGCTTGGTTTATTCAAAGGGCTGGATGGCAAACTGCTGTAGCTGGCAAGCTAACTGCTAAAATGGAAGCCAGTCAGAAAAAGGCTTTTCTTTGTCTTTGCCTTTGGTTATTTTACACACAGTGATTTCATTTACTAGTCAGTCATTAAAGAGCATAAACAGCTGTTTGTGCCACCAAGAGGCAACTTTACTGTCAGCAAACTTGGTAGCTTGATTGTTTTAGGAGAATAAGTTCAGACTGTTTTTAGAGAGGAGTTGCTTGTAACAAACTCTTCATTTTATCTGTCTGTAAAACATGACATTAAACTTATTCAAGCAACACAATTGATAAGCTACTAATTGTTTCCTCCACTTTGGACTCTCCTGATCGGTTAAATAGAACTTGCTTTTGGTCAGCACTATAATTGGTCTCCATAGATTTACCAAAGATGATTCTAATAAAATAAGTGTATTTCACAAAGACATTATATTCCATGAAATTTGATTTCTCTACAGTCTCTAACAGTGGACTTCTGGCCATTTGCACAATATAGTCTGGTGTATATCCATTTTACAAACTACACTTCACTGTTTACTTCCTGTCAACGCAAACTTTTTCGTCCTATCTGTTTAATGCAAGCTGCTTTCTCTAGACCAGAGTTTGATGACACTTTAAATTAAGGTTAAAACTAAGATGTATGATGAAATAAAGTTAAATATTTATTCATCCTGCAGTAATAGTGGGATGCATTTACTGCTGCAAATGGAAAACAAATTAACGTATCATTTATTTACATATAGTGCACCCATAGAGTCCACATGTAATGTGTTAGTCTGTGGTCTTTTAGTAGGTTTTTGATGCTCATACAAAGAAATGTTCAAGAAGGGAAAAGTGTTCACATCACATAGATGTAAAGCTGACAGGAAAACAGCATCACTAAATGAAAGTGATTATACAGACTAACTTCATGGTACAAAAATGAGTTGATGACATAATTTCAATCCCATTTGAATGTTGTTAAAAAATGTGTCATCAGATATAAGTGTGCATGTATTGCTTTCCTTTACTGGTGCAGAGAAATGTATCACAGGACTATTTACACAGCAGGCCATTATGGAAATACAGAAATAGAAACATTAATTGGTTAATTGACATCAATTCTCTCTCAACAGTCTAAAAGTTACATGTGCAGCAGCCAGGGGAATGTACTGTGCTTTACCATAGATTTTGGATCAGGCTTCACCTGCTCAGACAGCACTTCAAAGGTGAGGTATTACCAAAAACAGAAATTGTTGGGTCCTCTGCTGTTTTTCCATTTACAGGGACTGTAGTTGCATGTTTATTTTCTGTATTGATAGCATTTTGGATTATCCTTATTCATTCAGGCTTCAATTGTATTTGAAGATGCATTTTAAAAACTCTGAAATAAGAAAAAAAAACACTTAAATGTCACTAATTTAACCTGATTCTTTGGAGTAAAGTGGTGCATGTCTGCATGTCAGAGAATGGTGTGTCAATGTTATTAAAGGTACATTTTGAGATTATTTTTGGCAACCCCTACGTTCCAAGTGGGTAAATTTTATGTTCTCTGAATGGCACAGCCCTGACTTTTAAAGCATTAATGTTCTATTGTTATAAATTATACATTTCCTCAAAGTACGATTACGTGTTAAAATGTCAGGTCTTGATCAAGCACATCTCTCTGTAGTCAGACATAGAATTTAAATGCGCTCATTATTAAAATCCCTGTGCTGCTCTGTTTTTTTAATCCCTGTTTCTTGTAGACCATACTGTGGCGATATAAGTTCTCTCAACTTAAAGGCTCCTCTGATGATGGGAAAACCAGGGTAAAACTCCTTTTCAAGAATGCTGAAAGCAAGCAAATAGAAATGAAGGTAATGGACATCAAAAGTAAGATATTTAATGACATGGTTTTTGGCATCAATTATTATTCACCAACAAGGTAACCTCCAAGTTTACTAAATGCCTAGAAAGGAATTTTTCTTTCCAAGTGTCTGTTGACTTTGTAGTGAATTCAGTTTTATACAAGATATTCTCATCATGCAAATATTGTTATTTAAAGTATTGATGTCATGTACTGATCAGTGTTTCTCTCTGTTTCTCTCCTTGACTTTCGCTGTCTAGGAGCTGGAGTTTGCTAATCTAACAGCCGTCCTCCACTGTATACATTCTTTTATTGCTGCCAAAGTGGCCTCCATGGACCCTCTCTTTATGTGCAGTCAAAGCTTCCCTGGAAATTACATGAACAGTTAAGAAGACACTCGTCCTCATTGTTACGTGCACCTGTGGCAAAGCAGCAGTATTTTATGCACAGAGCCAATTGATATGTATATCTTGTTGTTGCTATTTTTGTATGAACTACTGAAAAAGAAATCTTTGTAAAAAAAACCTATAGAAATAGACAACGTATGATTAAATGTTGAAAGGGAGTTATTTCATTTTTGACAAGCATAAAAAAAACAGATTCACAGTTCTTCCATTTCTTCCATATTTTTTCTGTCATTACATAATGGACCGATTCTGATTGGAGCTGTTTGTCTGTCAATTTGAAAAGAAACACCTGTGTTACCATATGGTGTATAGCTGCCATACATTTGACAACATGACACGCTAAATATAGCGACTGCCACTGTGTTGAGCAGAAAATCTCTATTCTGTAAAGACTGATGAAGCTGTACTTGGTATACATCTACAGTACATTTGAACGGATGGAATTAATTTGATGTGGGCTTACTCTTACAGGTAAAACTCACATTTGCCACAGACCTTTGTCAGGGGTTTTCATTCCTTCAAATTTACAGTTTAACAAACATTTCTTTGTTTCCAGTTCCTCTGTTTAATAACTGGATTGTTTCTGATCATGTACGTAAATGGAATGAAGATTTATTTTAATACTAGATCTCTAAATAATCACTGAATTAAGTCAACACTTCTAATATGGTCCCAACTAAAATTAAACATAATGGCTTCACAATGGCAGCATTTACTGCATGGCTGCTTTATTGGCTTTGATTAAATGGTATCATGTTTGTGTTATCGAATCCATCCTTTGTGTCTGATAAAGGCAAAAGGCCTGAGTTTTAAATGTCTCCGGTCAATGAGGACACTCAACTGAAAAATGACATTTCAACTTCATAGTTTTTTTAAAGACCCACTTATGTCAATTTCAGTACTAATACAGTCAAAAATACTGTATGTCTTAGGTTGCTTTCGTAATGGTTTCGGTGTGACAATGCATATTTGCTGTGTTTTCAATAAACTGCCCATAAAGCACAAATGTCTGTGATGCGAGACATGTCACAGCTGACTCTAGGTTTGTATATCTTTTCCAAAGTGGAACTGCTCATTTCCTGTTTGACTGTATTTCAGAAGCCTTTTGGCTGCTGAAAACAAAAAGAAACTAGGTCGACCTTCTTTTTGTAAAGGATTTATGTTCTCTTGAGGTTGTCTGATTTTACTGGATGAACCTCTTTGAGTTATTATGTGTTATCAAATGATTTTACCTTCACACCTGGAGCATAACAGTAGCTTGCGGTTAATTTTGAGGAAATAGTTTCACAGAGTCTAAAAATAAGGCTATTAGCTTTCTTGCTGAGAGTTAGTTGGTTTTACAATGGATGTGTTCTGCACTATTTCTGAGATGAGCGCAGTGGTTTTCTGAATGTGTCACGTGGAGGTTTCCCAGCAACCAAAGACCCCAAATAACCCCTTGTAATACAACATTTGTTGTTTTTTGTAGGAATTCAATTAGCTATGAGCTACAGAGGTGCTGGTAGGCTTATTTTGTAAGCTTAAGATGGAATTGCTTTCAGTCTTTAAACTTTATATTTAATGAACACATACAGGAGTCATAAATGGAAACAAAATGTTTTCACCCAGTTGTAATTTGAACTACCTGATTGGCAACATGTCATGATAGTCAATATCAGGACAAGTTAACCATGAGTTTTTGTACTTACTCAGCTCACTTTGGATAAAACATCTTATTTCCAGCTGGCCTTTTTATTCGGACTGTTGGCACGAAAGTTTCTTAAATACACGTCACCATCTACATCTGGTCACTGAGAAGAGTCCTTCCTGAAAATCATATCACACACAGATGAAGATGCTGCCCCTGCCCTGACCTGGTTCCAGCTCCACATAGGCAGCCCGACACAACAGTATGTGTTGTTAGTGCTCTTTGAAGGACATGATCCCTCGCTGGCTTCCCACTGGTGAGTGATGACATTGTGTTTGAAGAGCACCCAGCCAAGCTAGAGGCATTGCTGCAGTAGATTGAACTCTGAATTTCTCTGGTGATTCTTGCTCTACTTGCATCATTATCTCTGTATATTTACATATTGAGCAGAAGACGCAGATTCTGCCAGCAGCAATGTAGACAAGTGTTATCAGAAAATAAGAACACTGGATGAAATGTCAGCAAAAAAAAAGTCAAATGCTCTACCTTTCAAAGAGAGTGGCAAATAAAGCAGGTAAATTATACTGCCACAATGTGCAAAATTTTGCTCAGGAAACAGTATGACTTTAATATATGACATCATTTCAGTTATAACTTAGCGTGAGGAAACTTTGTGCCATTATCAATGTTTCATCACCTTATCTCACGCAAAAATAAAAGAATTTGGGGTTATGAAACACTAACATACATACATAATTCCTGTTTTAGATGTCTTTATCAAAGCAATAATGACAAAAGGTAGTTTAATGTCATGAAGTAGAGTGGGATCGAGGGATTTGTCTATTTCATTGTGAAAAGGTCATCATTGCAGATGAAAATCTGACTTACTCAACAAGGTTATGTATTGAAGTTTTACTCATTTTACAATTAGTCACATTTGCAGATTTTCTTTCCCACTCTGTGGTGTTACTCTGTCTATCACTGGGTTTAAACCCTATTGGAAACACTTCCAATAATATAAAATATAATATAAAAAGTACACAACTCAATTCAACCAAATATACAGCAAGGTATGTTTGTTTTCAGACATTGATGGGGAATTGTTACATGTCATGCATTTGAGAGGTTACAAAAGGCTCTGCTATGACACTGGACCAGTTTTGATCAAACCTGCCGGTGGAGTTGATTACTCACCTCTGTTTTCCATCAGAGGGTGTTTTTATATACTATTGTTATGCTCTAAAAACAAAAGTTTGGCAAGCAGAGCATGATACTGCAAATCATTTTATCACTTGGTATGATGGCAATAAAGACAGAACAATGGTTGTCAGGTTTTATTTGGTGAAAAGGTACCTGCCCTCTTTGCTTGGCATGCCCTGGGAACTTTCAGTCTACATTATTGTTTATCCATTGTGTCTCTAGCTGTCAAACCCTCATGTGTTACATAGTGTACCTTAATATAGCTGTGGGTCTGTGATTTCATCCACAGAACACTATTTTTCTGAAGCATAATTTCTATTATCTATTATTTTCTAATCAGTAAAACATTAATTTATCAATGAGCCACATCACTATGGGAAATTACATGATTATACAGCTCACTGATCATCATGTCATCTCAAAACAAGTAAAGACCTTTGTAATAACACAGTTATCATAATTAAATTTGGAAAAGGCTTACTGGACAATTTCTTTGTGTCAAACAAATACATAACTGTTATATACCAAGATAATACTAAAGAGGTGTACATCGTTAGGAAATAAAATATTTTTTGCTATGGTCTTGGTGAATGCTTGGATCTGATTGGCTGCAGGGTGTTCACGAATTCCTGATGTTGATACTTACTAAAAAGTTTCAATGACATTGTTTAGCAACTGAGAGGTAAAAAAGCCTTTTGCTGGCCCCTAATTCTTACAAAATTATGTAACTTGTAAAGAAAAAAGTTTTAGCAAAAAGCAACAGCTGTCTGAGAGACTGAAGTTCTGGACATTTAATGGGATATTTGATAACAACACAACATACTGGTAGATTAAAAACCTCCTGACAGAATGAAAAAAAAAATCTCCTCTAATAAGGCATACATTATGTAACTTCAAATTGTCTGCATTTGTTTATAAGCTTTGGCTAAAATAATTTTGCACTGAATCTAAACCAGGCATCATTACAACAAGAGTGCTCAGAGATCCACAGCTGAGATAATCTTTGCCCTGCTGATGATGTCACTTCAGGCTGCTGCCACACACACCGCATCATGAAGTTGCATCAGCACCATATCAAGCATGAATTTCAAGGACGCTGCTCAACTATCAATGGGCCATGACTCCTGCTGTTGACTTCACTGGCGGCACTGGACCCTGAATGCTAACTGAAGCACTTTTGATGAGTGAAAACTTTTCAGGGTAACTTTGGGACTGTTGCCATGG
Source organism: Acanthurus tennentii (assembly GCA_029783805.1). Lineage (NCBI taxonomy): Eukaryota > Metazoa > Chordata > Actinopteri > Acanthuriformes > Acanthuridae > Acanthurus > Acanthurus tennentii. Next base: position 19,044,767 of record JAPZDZ010000007.1, on the reverse strand, counting down.
CCTTTCTCACTCCTAGTAATCCCTACAGCCTGCATCTAAGGCTTTAAAAATAGGTTTTGGAGGATGAGGGCACAGCGAAGGAAGCAGGACCCATAAGCTCTCTAAAACACTGCAATGACTGTTGGTACCATCTTCTTTATTTTAACAATTGTGTCCTTAAGGTGAAGTTTGACAGAATGTTTGCGACAAGTCCTGTCAAATAAATAGTTCAAAATAAAAACTTAAATGTGTTGTTTAATGACATCTATTATTAGAGGTTTTAAGCAAGAAATTAAGTGTTAAGGGCTATGACTATATTGCATGTTTGGGACTACATACATTTTCATTAATTGTGTCATTATATAAAATGTTTCTATCACAGTAAAGCTAGATGGCAGATTTTATGGGAGAACTCAATGAGAGCCATACTGTATATGTACATGCCAATTGTAGCTGTAATTATGATGATTCACTTTTTCTTGGAAGGTGTTAGCCCCCAGACAGCTAACAGCATGATCACACCAGAGGTTAAAACAAAACTGAAACTTTTTGGGGAAAAAAGCATTGTATTCCAATAGAGTTTCCTCATTTGGTGGATTTGCTCAGTGAGCGATGGCTGCTCAAGTATTTTGCAGGGAATTCAACTTAAGTGACCCATTGATTTGAACTGTAGAACAAAAGAAAGATATCTAGAAGGTGTTGCTTCTCGGAGAAAGCCGAGCCAGTGGGTCAAAGCTTAAGTGGCTTTGTAGCTTAGACACTGTGTTGCACCATCTGCTTTAACTGAATCTTCTCTGTTAAAATATAAAGTATTCCACTAATGAGAGACTGTTTACAGGGGTTAAGAAAAAAAAAAAGATTTTTCTTTTTGTTAGCAACCAAGCTTACAAGGTCTTTAACTGACTGCTCAGAGGTCTGCTAGCAAAGAGAGCCTTTTTTTCTACTTCAGTAAACTTAAGTCTCTAATGAATAAAAGTAAACGCACTGCCATGAGGAGTAAACAGCCTTAGAAAGAAATGAGAGCTATTATGACTCACGAGATGAGCTAGCGTGTGTTTGCTCATCAGCTAACAGGTCACCAACACCCAGAGTAGTCCAAGCTTTTGCAACTTAAAACTTTGTTGATTAAAGTATTAATTTTGTTACACCACTTTCTTGCATCAAAAAATTCTGAGTGGCATTTAAAATTTGTAATCTTATGAAATGGCAAAAACTTGAAAAGGACCTCATAGCATAAATCTTTAGCAAAATCCTTTGATATGTGGTGACAGAGCCACTCAAGTTAAATCTTCCCAAACATCCAAGCAGTACAAGGAAAAGAGGGTTTTTTTTGTCTCCAAACCAGTCAGCCGAGGACAAGGGAAACACTGAGTCTCTGAGTTACTCTACTGTGGGTTGGTTCACTTGACCTTCGCAGTGGGTTTCATCTGAATATATAAGGACAGGTTCAACAGTGCACACAGCACAGCAGTCTTCATTGTCACCGAGAAACTTTAAGCTTTCCTCTGTAAACTACCCACAAAATGGTTTGCTATGTCAATGGAATTCTAATATGTATTTTGCTCTGCATTACTTCTCCAAGTGTTTCAAGTGACATAGCAAGACACTTAAACTGTAAGTATCATTCATTTGTTGATTTATTTTTTTATTTATTCATTTGTTTATTTATTAACTTATTTATTTACTATTCTATGTGGCCAGTTACTATGATAAAGTATAAAGTTTGAATTGTGTTTTGTAATACAAACCTTTTAATAGAAAATAAATATAGACAAATAAAACAAATGATTTTTAAATCTTTTTGATTTAACACTAGTACATGGAGAGAAGAGATATACCCATGGAATTTTCGTAAGGAAATCAAATTCTTATCTGTTAATGAACCGTTTTCCCTCTTTTTACAGCAGAAAAAAAAAGCACAACCGTCTTGTTTAGTATTCATATTTATGTTCTGCTTTAGAGAAAGTCAGCAGTTTAAAAATCCATGCACTGATACACACAAGTGGCAGTGCCCTGTGTCAGAATTCTTTCCTTTTAATTAATCTCTAAAGTCATCTACATCTTGTCTTCTGCTTTTTGTGGTTTTTTATAGTGTTTTATAGCCGCTCACAGATGTATCTAGAAACTTATACAGCTATGCTGCGGGGTCCTGTTGTTTCTTTCAAAGTTTATATTAAGGACCAGGTTCTGATGACACACCCTCCCATTTTTTTCATTTATTTATCCCCTCTCTTTTTAATATTCCTCCTCTTAGTCATTTTTCTTCTTCCGACTCAAAATGTCTGTTTAAATTCCTTTATCTTTGTTTTTGTTGACATGCTAATGTTATCTCTTTGACCCTCATACTGATTTAAATTAAAACCATGTGAGAGATGTTCGGAGCTTTATAAAACTATTTTATGAGACTGATGACATACAGACTTATAAATCATGTGACAAGGGGTTCAAATCAAGGGGTCAAAAGCAAAACAGGTTGAAAAAAACAATAATGCATTTTATTTTTGCATTTTTATGTTGAAACTTGACATGATCAGTATGTCTCCTTTTGTACTTTTTTTCATTACCTGTGTAAGTATATTCGGTTACTTCCCACCACTGTACATAGATGCTATAGTTACAGATTGAGAGTAAGTAATGCCAATACAACTGATTTTCATGCTGTTGTGTTTATCTTCCAGCTACATCCATCAGAGAACTGCTTATACCCTCATATCAAGAAAGCCTTCAAATTGTACAGGAAGCATTACTCCACTCTAGAAAACAGTAATGAACTATTTACAAGTTGTCAGATTGTCTGTCTCTGTTTAAGAGAGATACGTTTTCAAGGGAAGATGGACTAAACCCAGAACTTTTATTTTATCTGTCAATTTCTGTGCCCAGACAAAGCACATCACCATCTTCCATACATGTGTTTACATTCCTTCGGCAAACGGAGCCTGAGACCCTGGAGATTTCCCGAGCGGCAGAGGTTTTTCAAACAACTCTGCAAGTCCTAAAGAACAGAGCAAGACAAAGACATAAAAGGGATGTCAAGGTAGCAGGTAAAATTGCTTTCTTTCATTAAATCCAGACAAACCCACCTTGAGAAAAAGAAAAAAAAATTCAGTGCAAACAACTTTAGGACAAACAAAATTTCTTGATTGATCCACTTTCACTATAACCATTTTAACAGCATAACAAAACATCATCATCTGCAGTCTGTATAAAGAAAAATTTGGAAACAATTATTGTGTCTTTCCTTTTAGATTTGATATGTTTTTTAAGCGTAACAAGACAAAATTACATTTAATATCCTAAAATTTTCTCTGCTGTTGTGTCTATTTGCTAGAATTGTTTTCATGGGAGGTCATGGAGCAGATAGCAAAGCTTTCCCAATGTCTTCCTGCAACACACCCAGACATCTGTCAGCACAGTCATGTAAATAAGTACCGCTCCATAACTGGCCTCTGCAATAACAGGTAGGTTATTGTTAGAAAGTTAAATATTTTATGCACAATATAAAAACCAATAATGCAGGAATATGACCCTATGTTAATCTTGCAAGCACTACAGCGTCACAATGCTAGGTCAGGGCACCAAAACAGCTATTTTGACTTGTGTATTTGCAACGGTAAATACATTAAGTTGAATATAAAACAGTGTGATGATTAATAAATACACTCTGAGCCAGTAACATAAGCAGCTGTGCTTATCACAGTGACATATGAGAACCATAGCACAGCAAGCGGAAAGATTCCTCTAAAAAAACAATCAGAGCAGTGAAACGTGACATGGCACTGAGCAACACACGCAATCTGGTGAAGGTTTTGGTGCAGTTTTAAGTGGGAAATAGCTTGCACTCTGGTCATAAACTTAATCAAATTCTAGCTAAAAAACGCAATAGAATTTGTAGCAGGAAAAAGACAATGTAGTACCTGAATCTTGATTCATGTGTCATCAGCAGTGCCAAGCTTGACATTTTGAGCCCAGTTTTCTGAGCCTGAGTACTTGCGCAACCAATCAGAGGAGCCAAATGTGCACATGTAAGGTATATATCAGACATGCCCCATACATGCCCCACACCACAGGACACAATGGATGGAAATCTCTTTAAATGGAGGAAGGGCCAGACTATTTGCCAGAGCAAAACAACAAGTGTGTCCAGTTTCCAGGCTGGTGGTCTGAATTATTATTTTTTTAATGCTATGATGCAATTTTAAGTTTACTGTAGTCTTTCTCACGTCATAATTGTTCACATCATGTTGTAAGATATGATACAACAGCATTTGCATTGTTTTGCATTTCAAAAACAAGAACTCAACTTTTGCTTAAAAGAAAGTTAGAAAGGAGGCTGTGACACATGAGACTGATGAACCGCTGAAATCAAATAACTCCCACATAAACAACAGAGTGAGTTATGACAGACCTGCTTGATGTATGTAGGAGTGTATGTAATTAATTTTTATAAGCCTGGTGTCATTTGCAAGGGACTCAATCAAGTCAGTAGATGCTAGTGTGTAATCACATCGGACACTGGCGAAGCACATCTCAAATCAGAAGCTACAGATTTATTAACATCTGTCTTGCTGCCTTCAGACTGCTGCAGGGGTTTAATGAGCTGCAGGGAAAGCTTTTCATGTTGTGGTCAACAGATACCGCAACAATCACTCATATTAATTTAAAGATTTAAGAATGGCTTATTTACTCATGTTACTGACACACTCTACCTCTCTTTCTCTCCGTTCAACTGCCTTTCCACTTCCTCAAACCCATTCACTATCATTTTCTTCCTGTACACCAGATGCCCTCTCTTCCCCCTGTCCAAGTCACCTTACTTCAGTAGCCAGTCACTCCTTCCTGCCTTGCCATAACTCCACCTGGTCTCCGTTTCCCACCTCCTCACCTGTTTCCACTAGCACACATCAGCTCTACAGTTGCTTTTGCTTTATAGACTGTATTTCTTAAATATGTTATCCGAGATCTATTGTCTGCCTGTTTTTAAACCTCTTAATAGTGTTTTTCAACCTCTTTAGGATCAGGATTTTTACTCTGCCTTTTTAAACAGCCTTCCAAGTTTGTGCCCAAAAGCTTGAGTTCCTTCATATGCTCAATTTGTCCCTTCACTGTGTCTCTCTGCTTTTTGGGGTTCTGTCCATGTTTCTCCACACTTATCCACTGTCACAGGTACTCAAATGCTAAGACTAAGTAGTACATCAGACATGTATTATGACTGAAAACAAGCAAAAAAGTGCAAAAATCGCTAAACAGAGTTAGGTGTTGTGATTGGTACATTTTAAAAAAAAATTAATCCAAAATGTTTAACTTTTATCCCAGCATTACCCTTTGATCATGTAATCAATTACTTTTTAGTTGATTATTTCATTTAAAAATGGCAGTCATGAACATCCATAGTTCTTAAACTGTATGTTTATATAGAGAATTTATTTTAAGGAAACATCAAGCCTCCAAGATGAAGTTTTTAATCAACGACAAAACATTGCTTTAAACTTTTTGACAAAGTCATAAAAAATTAATGCTGAAGTTCAAAGGTTAAGTATTCTATGAAAGCAACCATTGTTGTCACTGAAGCAGCAACGATTTGCTGAAAAAAAAAGGACCATCAGTTATTGTGCAGCATATGGTTTTCCCGAGGGCAAAAAAATCATAACAGCAAATGAACACATTCAGTGAGTGACAACACCTTTAGTCACTATAGCACTCAGTGATCAAGTACCTAACGGTTAGCAAACAGCTCACTTAGCTAATGTTGATTAAAAACAAGCAGTGTGCTCAACTCTTGATGACCTTTTTATTGGAGACAAGAGATGGTGCATTCAGTAGGATACACCATTTTGCACTGCAGTGTTTTTGGACATGCTTCATGATTCTTTTTGTCAGGCAAAATCCTCTCTGGGGAGCAGCCAACACTCCCTTGGTCAGATGGCTTCCAGCTGAATACGAAGATGGAGAGAGAGAACCCAAGGGTTGGAATCGAGGACGGCTCCATAATGGATTCCAACTTCCCTCGGTAATCTACAAAATCCTGGCCTGACGGACACAAAAGTCTTGGTGGAGAAATTAGAAATAATGCAAGCTCACCCTGCAAACCCAAGTTAATGTAGCTTTCCATTTATTTTCCTAACCTGTTTTACAGCAGATAAAGTCCACAGCAATTCAGGGAGACTGTAAATGGGACTGAGATGACACAGATTACAGCTGCATTTGAATATTGTGGCCTGTGCTTTAAAATACACTATTACCATAACTTGAGAAGAACTTTTTTAGCCATGTGGATAAACATTTTTTCTTGCAAACAGTAGATGAAACTGCTAATATTTGAATTCAATTTCTGCCTTAATATATGTGCTCATTACAGAGATTGAGGTCCTTTAGTGTAATAACTTATCAATTATGCATCAGTTGTATGTAGCCTGCTGTGTACCTCCATATAAAAGTTATAATTTAGTGGAGTGCTTAAGATAATTAATAATCTCTGATCCTAACTGTTTCATGTCTTATAAAAAGGGGTCAAGTAAATAATACCTAGGATAATTGGTGCATTGCATAACACATTTTTAATCAGTTGCCAAAGTCCTTATTGTTTGAGAAATTAGGATATTGAAAGAAGAAAGAAACTTACTAGAACATAACACACACCTCTGTTGAGCTAAAGACATGTATCTGTTTATTACATAATTATTAATAAGAAAAAAATAGTTCACACAAACAAATCTATCATCCATTATAATCCCTCAGTGGGACATGATAGCATGATAGGTCCTTCCCTAGATGATATGCTCATTTCCACTGATGATGAGACAATAAACACAATGTTTGTCAAATGACAAGTCACTGCAGATATAGCTCGGGGAAATACAAATGCATGTTTTAAAAAGGAAGCACTCACTGTCATCCAATAACCAATCCTACTGTGTCAACAGGCACGGGAAGTCAGCAGGAAAATATTAAGGAGCTCTTCTAAAGAAATGGATAATGATTATTCCCACTTGTTGGTGGAGTGGGGCCAGTACATTGACCATGACATAACTTTTACTCCTCAAACCTCCGGCAGTGCTGCGTTTTGGACAGGCATCGACTGTTTGACCACATGTGAAAATATGCACCCATGCTTTCCTATTGAGGTAAAGTAAAAGCAAGTGTGCTTGCTCTTTGTTACAATTTGATATTTAAAAAGAATGGTTCCACATTTTGGGAAGTTTGCCTATTTGCTTTCTTTTTTATGTCTAGACCACTTTTATATTGGTACTTACAACCCAAAGTTCAAGCCATCAGCCAGTTGTTGTGCATTGGCATAAAGATGGACTTACTGACTTCCTATCAGGCAGAGACCCCAGGAATTCACTACTCATAACCAAGAAATAGCCACTGAACCTTTTTTCTACCTGCTACTAGTCCCTATGCCAAGCTAAGCTAACCTGCTGCTGGGCTCAGTCTTACGTTTAGGACCATACAGAAGGATGTAGTCAATACTCTTTTCCAACCTTGTAAAAAGAGAGTATTGCCTAAAATGTTAAACTGTTTTTATAAACTCCATAATCACTTAGTGATAAAAATTGACAGCTCGTTTGTGGCATCTGTTCACACTATATACTTTACCCCACACAAATAAACATCACAGAAATAAATAAAATAGATAAAACATAGTTTTAAGGTGCTATATTACCTGTGTTGCTTTGTCATTTCTACAGACAGATGAAATTAGCTCTTGTGCACATGGCTGCATGCCCTTTTATCGATCAGTGCCAGCCTGCTTCGTCAATACTGGGCCTGATATTGGAAGAGCTCTGCAGCGACAACAGATGAATGCCATCACATCATTCATTGATGCTTCAGTTGTGTATGGAAACACTCCAAAGCTGGAGAGCTTCCTACGTGACCTCTCTGGATATAATGGCAAACTCGCTGTCAGCAACCAATTCGAGGATCCCAAAGGCAGACCCTACCTTCCATCTGTAGCCACTCTGCCTTCAGCCTGCCGCCAGGACCAACAGGGGGAGAGAGTGGAGTGTTTCACTGCTGGAGACAGTCGGGTCAATGAAGGTCTGCCCTTGACCTCTTTGCATACACTGTGGCTTCGGGAACACAATCGGGTTGCAGAGGCATTGAAACACATTAATGATCACTGGAGCTCGGAGACTGTTTACCAAGAAACCCGTAAGATAATTGGAGCTCTGCACCAGGTATGTGACTTGTAACTGGAGCTGTTTCAGTTTGCCAGAAGAAAAACCTGTAAAGCTGATTTAAAACTGCACTGCGCTGGCATGCCAGCAACTGCTTGCTGACCACAAAAACTTGAAACCATCACAACTATCTATTGTATTTATTCTATTATTATTTATTATATCCACCATATTGTCGGTTTGCCTGACACTTCACAGATTCAAGTAAGTCCCTGTACCATGTGATAGATATTTAGAGCATGTAACCTCTTAAAACAACAAATATTGTGGTATATGGATTTATAGCCAGGGTGGCTTTCAATATTCATACTCAGCATAGCTTATTGCATACCAGCTTTAGATTTCACATTTAAATCTACAATGTGTAACAGAGTTTCCTGCTGCAACCACCGACATCAAGTCAGTGAACAAATGTCAAAAGTCAGCAGGAGGATGAAATCTGATAGCAGCAGTGTGAATGTTTGTGTCTTTGCTTGTGAGAGCAAAGAACAAGGAGAATTCAAATGGATGTTTTACTTTGGTATTTTTCTTTGATTGTTCAAGCAAAAAAGCAGAAGAAGTTTGAGAGACTTGAAAAGGCTGTGGATAGCCTTCAAAGTGTGTGAGGCAGGTTAGTGACATTTTGTTTCCCTCAATCTGAATGTAGGTTACTGTAGTGAAACACAGTGACTGTTGCCATTACTGTACAGTAGATACTGTTGGTGAAGGCAGGAGACACAGCTGTATCATGAAAACAGGAAAAGGCCAATGTTATTAACAGCTATAAAGTTTCTACTGAGGAACACAAATGATGCCTGAGGGGAAACAAACTAATCTAACATTTATGAGTGTGGTGATTTTATCATCTGCAGATGTCAGGAGTGTGAGCATGTTGCAATTACATGTTATTAAAGTCAGGCAAACTGATATGAAAGGTGGAGGGAATAGTGTTGTTTTTCATGTGGTGTTTACAAGACTTTCTTTTATCACAAGGAGAATCGTGACTTAGGGTCATTGTGGGTTTCACAGTGTAGAACTTGACCTCAGGGCTTTTGCAATGATGAAGAAAGAACTCTTGTATGTGATTTTAAATAGCTCAGCCATGAGAGAATGGTAAAAGTGCTGACATTTGCCGAATTTACAGTATGAAGCTGGCTGTTGCCCTAGTTTTAATTTACCAAAACATCATATTACCACTTAAAGGGCCCCCAATTATTAATGTCTCTCTTTGTGAATATTCATTTAAAATTTGTATAGCTTAAATTCAAAAGGAAAAGGCGATTCTTAGTTTTAGCTTTAGCTTCAGTTCATTAATTTAACAGCAACTTTGTTTTAGTTAATTTATGCCATTTTGCAAGAGTTTTTGTTTAAAATATTATTTATTTGTTATCACATCATCTTATTCAGGCCGTTTGTGTTGAATAATGTAGAATAACAAAATATCAGTAATTTTCACACATTCAGATGACAGCAGCTATGTTCCTTTAAAAAAGTACAAAATAAACATTCTCACAAAGCAAACAAAAAAAACAGTGCATCTGAAAACATTTAACCAAAGATATCAATAGCGAAATTAACTTGGTAACTTGATGCCTTCTGTTTGTCCAGTTACTGTGAAATGAGAGTAAGCCAACATGGATCCACAACAACTGCTCATGAAAAAAAAGAAATCTACCCATCTTTTAAATGTTTAACTAGAGAAGCCTTATTTTCACCAAATTAACATTCTAAAATGGTCATTGCTGTGTAAGTGTCTTAGTTTGTTTAAGTTTGGACGCCTAAAGTATTTGGTTAAGTTTATGAAAAGATCATTTGTTCATATATAAGGTTTCACTTTTCGGTTTTTCCTCGGTCTTGAACCACTGACTCGCAACTGAATGTTGGATTAAGTAGTTACTTTTATGACTAATACTGACTGTTGAGTTTATGACGGAGACTGTTGACAGTCCGGTGCATCTCACACAGACTCTTAAGTTATTTCGTGCCTCTGTATGAGATGCTAAGGAGCATGACCAGGTGTCTGTATTTACCAATATGGGAATAAGACTGGTCTGACCAATCCATGACAACTTGAAATCTGTTGAGGAATATCATGTGATGGGATAATAAAAGCCCCAAAAACCTTCAAAATGGATAACATGATGACTTGTACAAGAAAGGAGTCACTCAAATAGAGATAATCTCAAAAGGAACTATCACTCAACTCTGTAGTTTCCCCAGCTTGGAGGATGTTAGCATCATTCTACTCTTTGTTTAGTTTTCTGGCCTGGAAATTTGCCACTTTTGGTTAACACTCGCTCATAGCATTGTTTCTGGCCACAGCAGGCAGTAAACGCTAATCATGAAGACAAGTGGACCATGAAGACTGTTGTTTCTTGTTAAAGGGGAAATGTGTAAAATATAGTCAGAATTAAAGATTAAAATTGTCAGAAAATAAACTGAAATTATTTAAAAGAATCTGAAGTGGTACCTCTTATGAAATGATATCAAAGATGTCCATGTGTTTTGTTGAACAGATATCTACTGGAGAATACTAACTACCTATCCCCAGCCTGTCTTAGCTTGAACTTTTTTTTGCCTTGTTCAGGCATCAAAACACACTCCATTTAAGCTTAATGAAAACAAAAGAAAATAAAATACACTTTAACTGTCTTAGTTTCTTTTTACCCTGTTCCTTGGTTGCCATGTTTTCTATGGCCACCAGAGTCTTGGTCAGATCAGTAAATCCCTTTGGTACAGTAATACCTGTCAACAAACTGGTATCAGTCAGTCTTCAGTCAGCTGCACCTTAAATGTGCCCTGTGTAAAGCTATTTCAGTTGAGTTTTTAGGTCTTTCGTCTCAGAAGTACCTGATTGAACAGATACACCTCTATTTTCCTCAATTAGTGTTGCTGTCTACAAAGGCTGCATAACAGCTTAATGGATCTACACTGTTTTGTTTTTTTCTCTCAAAGACTTTTGTCCTCCATTTTACATGTGTGACTAGAGTGATTGTAAATTTGGCTCTGTGCCCACTAAAATCCACTCAATAGTGAGGCTGAGCACATCTTGTTTAAAAACATGCAGAGCACAAGTTTTTGCTAATGAGCTTTACTTTTCTTAAGCTAAGCAAACTGTATTAATTAGTTTCCAAATTTCCTGTATAGAAATTGCATTATACATTGACACTAACTTGTTTTTCTATCTTTTTTTTTTTTTTAAGTCAGAAACAAGTTCCTTAGCTGTGTATACACTGAATGGTCTCTTCTTTTAATATCCATTTACTAACATTGCTCTGCCTTACTCTGTGCAAACCCTTGACACATCTCTGCCAGGCTGAAAAAAGATTCTTCACAGCAGTGCACGCATCGGAAACAAGCGGTCAAACTGTGTCAGAGATTGACAAGTCATAGTCCTTCAACGTATAAACGGCCTTGGTGCAAGGGAACACTCACGTTTCACCAGTCAGCAAATATATTATTTTTCTGTTGTCTTGCTATTGTCTGTCTTTTTCAGAGTAGAAAGTGAGGTTTTGTAGCTGCTGTTATCTTATTGTTAGCTGTCGGCCTCTTGGTGGAGATGGATGAATGGCAGCTTGTGCAGGAGGTACAGCCTTGATGCAATGCTGATGGCAGCTATATCTGGGAGCAATGTCAATATTGAAGAAAAAAATTTGGTGTATTTTTTCTTCATTACAAAAATAAATAAGATTTTTTTTTTTTTTTAATGGCAACGATTCAGTGCCTTAAAGGGGACTGATGACCTGGTGCAAGGCTATGAAGTTTCAAAAGCAATTAATCTTTTAGACTTTGGAGGCTGACTTTTGACCACAGCAGTGTGAATTAACAAATGCTTCAGGTGAGTCAGGAACAATGCCAAAGGAAATTTAAAATATTTAAAAGAGATGGGTATAACGTGGAGGGAGTCTTAAGCCATTTGTGATAATGAAGTATTAGAGGCAGGTACAGGATATGCATACTAGGTATAACCATTACCAGCTGGGAAAATCCCTGTATTGAAGTTGAGGTAATAAGTTAGGAACTATCTGGTGTGACCAGTCTGAAAACCATCAGACTGAAAGGTATTGATTAATATTTAAAAAATGAAGCACAATCGAACTATTTGATTTACACCTATGGGCACATTAGCTCCACTGGTTTGACAAGGTGCTATTATGTTATACATTTAAGACAGCACATTAGACAGATGAGAAAATTAACAGGATATAAATAAATTTCTTATGTAACATAGTTTCAGTACAGTGTTACATTTCGATATTAACATAATAATGTCTGCTTGTTATGCGAAAAGTTTGCTAGTTATCCAATCCCACCTGAGGAAAAAAAAAATCAAACTCGGCAGTTCCTTGTTGCTCTCAGCAGCTTTCAGCCCATTGTTGTGGCTTTCAGTCCATATGGTTGAATCACAGCAGCTCACACCGAGCCCTCTATTCAAATCCTCAGGCAGTTTTCCCAGCAAACAAACTTGCACAGGGCAAATGTGAAGTAGAATGCTTTTTTTCGTACAGCATTACACTTGACAAGTCTCTGTGAGAGCATTACTTTAAATACATTGAAGATGTGTTATGGCAGTAATTACTTATAAAAAAAATTGAAGCCAAGGGTGGTGTGCAATTAGGTAGTAAAAGAAGCGTAACAGTTAAAGGTGTTTTAAGGCCAGAGCCATGAGATGGATGCCTGTGGATCTGTGCCTGTTTTGCAAATTCTGTTAATATGTGTCAAACACAAATTTAACCCTTCACTGTATGTCTTTGTCAGATGCCCAACCTCTGCTTTTAATGCAAGATTTGTTTTAAAAATCCAGTGATTATAGGATGAAAATATTTGTATTGGATTAGTAGAACAGTCACAAGTAATGTATTACTCCTCCTTGTTGGGTAGAAAGGACCCAGGCATATGAAACTGTTCATACTTTCCTTCCAACCCACTGTCTGTGGGCACCCACTTGAAAATAGAGAGGATAAGGCAGGAATTGCAGAAAACAAATGAAAAGGTCAGAAGTCGTTTCAATACAGAGTGAAAGGCTATTCTTTAAGAGACAGGAAATAAAAATGATTAACCAATATCTGGTTTTATTGTGACCTGCATCTCAATTGAACTGTGGTCAAGGCTTTTGCATATCCTGTGTGTAGTGTAGGAAATACAAAGCTGTAGGATTAAAAAAAACAGTCAGTAGAGGCAGACCTGTTCTTTTTGAAGTGTTGGATATATTAACCAAGAGACTTAATCACTGATGACAGTGTATAAATGAACTAAGCTGGAAGAAAGGTAAAACTAGAAAACAATAAGCGTATATGGATAATGTGAAAGGAAAATAATACAACTTTTCTTGGTATTCCAGCAATTCAGTGATGAACTTCCCTTACGTTTGGGGCTTTATGACAAACTAAAAAAGAGAGTGCTTGAATATGAGACTGACATATCCTGAGTTTTAGCTCTTTGTATTTGTCATGCCCCCCAAAACTCTGAATGCTATGATTCCTATCATGCAACAGCTTCGTGTCTTACATTACAACCTCCCTGAATTATAAATACCCAAACTACTACTGCAAAATCGGTAGATTGTCTCTTTGGAGGGTTTTGCTGTTTGACAGCAGATCACCAGATCTCGTTCTCTCATTGTTCCGGCCTGCTTCTCAAATGGGACCAGGATTATCTCCAAGACTCTGGCTCCGAACTGACTCAGTCTAAGCTGTGTTTTCAGCTGACATTAAGCTGCAGTTAATGCAGAATGCTGCTTGCATGTCAAAAATACATCATAAACAAATAATACTGCATTCAGTTTCTGTCTGCAAATTTCCAGTTAGGACTTTGTAATTGTTTCAGTCTAGGAATTAGAGTCTGCACTGCAAACTGCAGTATGAGACTTCTGGTATTTGATGAGTCAGTTTATCTGATGAGTTTAATCACCAGGGTACAGATTTTCACACTGAAGGTGTATGGTGTTGCATGAGTAACATCAAAATAGTTTACGGTTTGGTTCCAATGCACTATTTTGCTTTGAAAACTGAAAGACACAAAATTTGATGTATGTCTTTGTGTGTGTTTGCATCTGTGCTTATGCATTTGTGTGACATGTGTTAAGATTCAGGTTGTGGACCGAGACTTTTATAAATAGTGATGAGGACAGATGTATTCTCTGCGGTGAACTGTGATGGAACAAATGTGGAATCATACGTTCATGCTTGGGATGTTACAGATATTCTTATGTCCCATGAAATCCCTTTTGGCTGTAGGCGCGCATTCACAAGATATTAATAATTTCCAAGTAGGACATGTTGTAGTAATTTATGAATTGACTGTAAATTCAAATTTTACTCATTTAAACGCCTGTGACTTTTAAAGCATTCTTGTAGTGCACACAATCCCAAAACCTTCATGACTATCTAAGAGATTTTTTTTTTATTGCAATCCCCCCACTTCTTTGACTTCCAGATCATAACCATGAGAGATTATGTTCCAAAAATCATTGGCCCAGAGTCTTTTGAACACTACATCGGGCCCTACAGGGGATATGATCCAACTACTGACCCATCAGCTTCCAATGTGTTTGCCACTGCTGCATTCAGGTTTGGCCATGCTACCATATCTCCGATCCTCAGGAGACTGAATGAGAGCTTCCAGGAACATGAGCACCTCCCCCATTTAAGTCTGCACAACACTTTCTTCAGTCCATGGAGAATAGTCAAAGAAGGTCAGTACATTCTTATGAAGCTGCCTATTGGAAGTAATTATGCATCCTGCAAATACACCATTAAAAAGTGTAAGAAATGAAGAAAATACTCTATTGAGGTCAGCTTCAGCACTGAATGTCTGTCTGTTAGTGTGATAATTAGTTCCTTGCTTTTCTAGTAATTCATGTATGTTAGACTACTGAATACAAGACATTTTTATGAGTCTCCATCAGTATGTCATAGCTAGCACATGACACACTCAGTGCGCTTGTAGTCCTAAGAGACTCATTACAGAATGCGCAATAACCCATCTAACACACAGCAGGGACCTTTTCCATTAATTATCAGTACATTATTCATTACTTATTCCATACTTATGTATGAGGCAGTGCTTTATCTATCATAGACGGATACACTGCCAAAGGTGTACAAATTAAAAGCAAGTTCTGGTACTGTTTTTCTCATTTTGAGTCAGGCTAACTCTCTGCTGTAGAAATTTAGGCAAAACAGACTGCAGCAAAACAACATACATTCTGGAAAGCATTGCAAATCTCCAATGGCTTTCCAAATCACCTTAAAGTCCCTGTCCACATTCGCTTGGATATTTTAGCTTCACTCTGTAGTATGACTTATGTGCAGAATCTGACACTAGCAGCCTGTTTTCATGTTCATCTGCTGGAACTCACCTTGAATCTGACTCTGAAGCTATTGAACACAAGAAGAATGCTAAGACACCACAACTAGTTTAAAAACCCAGTTATTGTCTTGAATACAGACTATATTTACTGTTCTTTACATAACCACTATATTCAATGCACAGTGCTTTCCTCACTTATGCAATGCAATTACGCTGTTTCACTTATTCAGTGCACAAAGAGATATCCTTGAGGTTATGGATATGGTTCACAGTCCTGGCACATGCACACCTACATACAATCATTCTTTTAATTCTCTATGTACACTCTCTTTCTCTGAGAACTTTGTTAAGTTCACATTTAAATTTGGGCAACACTACCTGAAAAACCAATTGGATTTTTTTTTGACCTCCTGTGAGTTAAGTTTTTATGTTGCAGCAATATAGAAGGATGTTTTCGGCAGTCTTCCCAACAAACACAAGTGTTATGCTTTAATGAAACTTTATGTTGTTATAATAAACAGTGTACTAATTCCAAACAGTACATCCATCCTGTTTGCTTAATGAAATTGTTTAGAAACCACTCAGGGGAAGCAGTTAAACCAGGATTAGGAGTGGTATGCTTTTTTCCAGAACAGTATAAAGAAAACATACCATTTGGAAAAATGTAACTTTCCAAGAGCAGAATATTATGTTTAATTTTACTGTTTGAGATTGCAGGCAGGCTGGATTTGTACAAAGTGAGCATGCACTTTGCAAATCTATGACATCAAATCTTAAAAAAAAACCTTTTATCTTGGTATGTGAGCATTACTGCATCAAAACAGGAAAAATATGTCTGATGCATCTAGGTGGAATTGAACCAGTCCTGAGAGGTATAATTGGAACTGCAGCAAAGACTGTTAGCGCAGACCAGGTGATGACAGAGGAGCTTACAGAGAGGCTGGTTGTTCTCAATGTGCCACAGCACCTGGACCTGGCTTCAGTAAATCTGCAGAGGGGGCGAGATCACGCTCTCCCAGGTAAGTGCTGGGCTGGTTGTCATTGCTCTTTAGTTAAGCTTGTCAAATCACAGTGACAATGCCCTGCTTAATCCTAAAATATTAAAGACTGTTCCCTTGTCTTTTCCTTTGTCAAAACACTCAACCATATTAACCCATTTATTCATTTATTTTTGAGTTATTATAATAATAAAGCACCCATCAAACCATAAAAAAATGGGGGTTTAAGACTTAAATGAAAAAAAAGTCTGTGGGGGTGGACTTAAATGAAGTAAAGCTGCTAGAGTTCTGTAGCTTGCTACTCATATCTGCAAGGAGGCTAGTAGCTGTTAGCTGCTATAAAACAAGCAGAACGGACCCAAGTCTCAGACCAAACTGTTTGCTCCAAGTTCAGTGTTGGAATTGTAGACATCAGCGTTTGACAAGCATGGACAGATGAAGTAAAAAAAGATGACATCTTGAGTTCTGTCAGTTTTGGTCTTGTTTTTAAAAAATTTAATAACAAAGTTTAATTGATGAAGTACTTTTTTAGAATTAAGACTGTAAACAAAGAAATCCAGCTTGTCTGTCTCTGATTTGAGTAACATAATCCACCTTCCAGCACCTCCTATGAGCTCACTTTTAGCTCATCATATCTCATTTGTTTAATCCATAAAAAAAACCTGTGAATGAACTAATAACCTGCTAGTAGTGCATAGTAAGTAGAATAAACCAAAATGTCATTGCATTTGTCAATATAAAGTTGAACGTATAACCCCCCCACAAAACTAAAACTTTTTGTTTGCACACTTAAGTTTCTGTGCAGGTTAAACAAACAATATATAATGTGATATTTTGTGTTTTTTAGAGATTCTTTTGGGAGGTTTGTTATCTCTGGATGGTTTGTTAGCTGTTTTCCTGTTTTCAGTCAAGCTCAACTCTAGCTTCATGTTTAACACACACACACAAGGGTTGTATTACCTTTATCTATCTCTACAAGATTTACAAGAGGGCCAAATGTGCATACATATGCCTACAATTAAATGTTAGTGTGCTGAATTTACTTTTCAGGATACAATGATTGGAGATCATTCTGTGGACTGAAGACCATTAAGACACTGGATGATTTCAAAGAGGTTGTGGGAGACTACAGGGTTGCTGAGAAGATATTTCAAATATACAAACATCCTGACAATATTGATGTATGGCTTGGAGGGCTCATTGAAAACATGTTGACGGGCTCAAGAACTGGTCCCCTCTTTGCTTGCTTGATAGGAAAGCAGATGAAAGCACTCCGTGATGGTGATAGGTACATTAACATGTATTTAATTTAAAAGAATGTTGTGTATCAGTATAATGTACCCCACCATAGACTACAGTGCCATATACTGCTTTACGGATAAAATTTAAAAAATATCTCTTGGTCCCCCTTAAAAGCGTTTATTTATCAACATGTTAAGGATTTCTTATTTTGAATGGAGGGGTAAACTGTTTCCATTTTTCAGGTTTTGGTGGGAGGCTGAAGATATATTTACCCAGCAACAGAAGACTGAGCTTTTAAAGGCCTCAATGTCTCGAACCATCTGTGACAACAGCGACATAAGGGAAGTCCCCTCTGATCCTTTCAGGTTCAGGGAGTACCCTTCTAATTACATCTCTTGTGATCAAATACCATCGATGAATCTAGAAGCTTGGAGAGAGGAGAAGAGCCAGGGTGGGCTTTCAAACGTTGTGCTAATCGTAGTCCTCATTTTTAAAAAAATCTTACACATTCCTTCTGTTGTTTCACCACACATTAACATGAAAAACTTATTTGCTTAATTCCAGAGCTAGAGCAGTGTGGCGATCCAAGAAAAATAAATAATGGGGATTTTATTTTGTCCTCTACATCTGGCAAACTGGTTGCCCTGTACTCCTGTTACCATGGTTTCAAGTTAAAGGGTGCTGCTGCAATAGTTTGTGAAGGAAATCGATGGAGTGCTCAACCCCCACAGTGCACAGGTACGTGAACTATGAGCGCCATGGATTTGTTTTATCAAATTTGTTTGGGATGACTCTGTCATGTTGTCTATGTGGAGAAGTTTAACCTGAAAGGGATGTTCCACTTTTAGCTTGTTAATTACATATACTAATTGCATAAAATGCTGCATGTTGAAACATGTACAGCTCAGCTTTGAATTTGTTCAGGATCCTCATATCTACACAAACCTATCCTTGGACATGCAGCCAGTGTCTGGTATTCTTGTCTGACTGGAGCTTTACTGCTATCTGCTGGTACTGAGGGAGAAAGTGAAATGTTCCAACAGGAACAGGAACAGGAAAACATTTTGGGAATATAGCTCTTTTAGAATGTGAAACAAATCAGCCAGACAAAAACCCTTACAGTTGTATAATCACATTTTATTAGCGTAACTTGCAGTAGGAAGCAAAACTTTATTTGCACATTGGATGTCATGTTTTTGTGTAGACTACAGTTTTTGAAAGCTTAACCCCCTTTCAATCAGTCATTTATTTAAGAGAGGTAGAAAAAAATCCCTCAAGTAACCTGAGGAAAGATTATTTATCAAAGTGAACAGAGTGTCCTCCAAATTCTGTCAAGTTTGATTATTGAGAGACAGCCCAATTAAGATCATTCTGAAAATGTTCTCAAGGGTGTGTTCAAATGTTTGTTTTGAAAAATCCAGTACTTTTTTGGTAAAAACTAGGTTAGAAAATGAATCATTTTCATATTTCATCAAGTGTTTGGTACCTTGTAAAAAAAATAAATCCTTACAAATTATTTCATAATTTTGAAGACATATTTTTGTCATTCAGTAATTCTAAAAGGGTTCCAATTATTTTGCGTAAACTATATGATGTATATTGTTTTGAGATATACTGTAGATATATATTTTTCTCAACTGTAGAAAGAAACATAAAGAAAAGAAAAGAAAATAAGATAATTCATAATCCCAGAGTCTTAATAAAGCAGCTTTTAACTGCTTGTCAAACTAAGGCGTTGTCAGTGAGGATGGAATGTAGGACACTGAGGGATGTAGGTGAGTCTTTCATAGGTTAGCACTGTTCAGTCATAATTTTTCAGGCACTCACCCTTATTGCTTTTATTCACAGTCAGATCATTACAAGCTAGCACTTTTAATGGCAACAGTCTTTACTTCTTGTTAAACTGCTGCTGTTATCAACAGCTGGCTTGAAGTTAACTTGAATCCGAGGGCTTTTTCTTTTACACCAACCTGTGGACAGGTCTTGAATGAACATAACCTTGGCTTGATTTAGGTTGTTATCACATTTACTTCTCAAACTTACAAGACCCCTTTTTTTTACACAACTGTGAGAAAATGAGTTTTTTGCAATGATGAGATCCGAAATGCTAATGAAGTCAATGAGAATTAACTGCCACTGGCTGGATTAGTTAATAAACTATATGTTGTGGTTGTTATAATGCAACCTGTTGTTTGCTTACAGGGGATCTTCACTAAGTTGCTGACAATGCAGTGGATCCAGATGCTTCATAGTTTCATGGTTTTGGGCTCAGGAAAACTTTGCTGTCCTTGCTCACTTTCTTCATATTTTGTTGTTTGAGAATGTCTTTAAAATATGGAAAATGATGCCTTTTTTAAGTTAAACTTAAAAACTTTAAAATGTAATGACTCTTATTCAATAATATACATCATGCTTGGTCAAATTTTATTCCCTCTCTGTAATTGAATTACTACAATTATGTAAAAAAATACACATATACACACTAAACTGCAAATCAAAGCACTTTTTTGGCATGTTTTAACTGCTCTGAGTATGAAGTTAGTTGTCTTTGAGAAACATGGATGTGAGAATTAGAAAATGCCAAACAACCTGCACCGACAACATGAATAAATCGCAATGATACTTTGTTCTTCTCATATGCTTAGTGTTATGTAGCCTATTTTTCTTTTTTTTATTACGGAAAAGATATTCCAGTTGATGCTGAACAAAAATGAAATTACTTTCCTTTCAATAAAATGATCAAATGAGTCATACACCTTGTTGAGAACATTATTGACTTGCTGCCCCACCTTACAGTGTCAAGAAGTCATGCAATCACAGGCATTTCATTCATTGTTTTAGGGATTGTCATCCTGCATCATTAGGGCTTAGGTGGAGGAATCAAATTCCAGTGACTGGCAGCAGGTCTAACAACACTTTAATCCATCTGTTGTGTTTGTTTATGTTCTCTAGTATTACAAAGATCTCAGAAGCAACAACTTGTTAAGAGCATTAATTTTGTTTTTAAACTTAGAATTGGTCACAAACAGGTAAAGAATGGCTAAAAAATGTCTTGCACAGTGATATTCTGGGAGGTATAACTTTGAGATTGCAATGCCACACTCTTTTTAGAGGAAGTAGTAAAATGCCAAATACACTGCGAAAGACTCAAACACAATGAACTGATTTTGACTGAATTCGCTGGTCTAGTCTGGTCTGTTTAACCAGAAGAACTCCCTGCACTCACATGGTGATATGTGTGTTGATATGGTTCCCAAAATTACTTAAGTAAATGCATGACTTGTATGGATTAATCACAAGTTCGGTGTCTGCAGCTCACTATCCGCTGAAGATTTAAATAGCTATGTAAACTTTGAAACCTATATGTAACTACTTCTAAGATTTCTAGGGTTGGTGTGTTTGCAAAGAAACAAACAAATTGCACCAGAATTAGGTTGAAAGCAACTAAAATGTTTGTTTCATTAAATAGGATTTGACTGACAGAAGAAGAACCCTCCGATAACTAACTAACTAACTAACTACTGAAACTGATTGGATATGTCACTTAACAACAGTATGCTCTGGGTCATTATGGACATCATCATGGCCAATTCTCTTATCTTTGAAGGATCTCAGTCAAAGATGAAAGAAAATATTCATGGACATTAATCTTCTTCAAGCAGCAATGTAAAAAAACAACGATGATGGTTGAATGCTAACAATATGAAGATATTTTAGCCCCACCAAAAGTCAGCACTCAACAATCAAGGTAAGTTCCCAAGCTTATTCAGGCTGTGCTTGGTGACACCCATTTAAAAAATCTAGTGTTACCTGTACTGCACCAAAAGGTCTCCATAGATATCCTGTAAGCAGCTTAATGTTTAGCAAAATATTATTCTTTTCATTCATTCTTTTCACTTATCACATTGCTGAGGACATAATTACTCTCCAGTGTGCCCTGTAGTGTCATGAAAGGCATTTAAATGAGGCATCAGCACACAAGTTGTCATGTTTTCTCTGGCCAACATTTGATGAATGCTTATTTTAGTTTAACTAAAATGCTGAGAATCAAACTCAGTACTTATGTAACTTTCCAAAAGGCATTTGTGCACATTCTTGTAGGCCTTTTCATTGCAATTTTTAAAAATTAAGCCAATTAAAACAACAAAGGACAATGTGTTACAAAACCCTAGCTTACTGAAGATGTGTTTGGTGACACCCATTAAAAAAAATCTGGTGATACCTGTAATACACCAAAAAATTTTCAAAGTGATTCTGTTTTACAGTCCATTTAATGTGTGATGTTTAACCTACCTTATTTTGTCATACAAAGTAGGACTCATCTGTGTGCATGAGAAACACAAACTTACGTAAATTTGAGGTAGCATTTAATCACCAATACCATACTGTAATGTAGTCAATTTGTAGCATACTGCAAACTTAATGCTTAAAGTTTATTAGAAAGGCCTTTCTTTCTAGGGGGACAACGCAAACAAAACTGCAAACAAAAACATGTAGATAAAGTTTTACAGCTCCAGACTGTGGTTTTTGGGAGGGTTCATGTGGTGGAATATGGCCAGAATAACTGACAACCCTAACCAGTCATACGTAAGAGAATTAGAATATCTCTGGGCTCCTCTGTGTGCATGCTCATTTGGTATTCCCTCTGTGGGCAGATCATTACAGTACAAGTGGGTGTGTAATGTGAAGCATTTCTTGTTTCACAACTCTCCGGTTATACTTCTTTCATTGGCATTAAACCAGAAATGAGGCTAAGGAATATAATAAGGTGATGAGTCACATAAAGGAACCATTCTGTGAAAAAATGTATCAACTCTCTTTTTGGAGTTGTCATCTCTCCTATCACAGAGTAAAAGCAAGGAATCCTTGACAGGTAACCAGTCTACTGTGGGGTATACTGTAGACAGACAAACCCTTTTCAACCCTAAGTGCAATTTCAAAATTTTTGGTTTACATAAGGTGCTTGTCCTTGGAAATTCTCTTTTATATTCTGATATTAAAAGAGAATATGTGTGTAAAATTAAAAAGAATGAAATATAAACTTTACAATAAAACAAGTGTTAAAATGATAAGCTATAGCAATTTAGGGGCAATGTTTAAAATCCAGAGAAAAAGTCCTTGGACTGAAACTGTGAGCACTTAAAACTGCTGTATAGAATATTAGAGATTAAGTCCTGTCACTGATTTACATTTAACATTTGTGTAGCGTACTACTTAAGAAACCTGAATCCTTCTTGAACAAAGGACTTTGGGTGTCTCATAACTGTTATACATTTGCAATAGTGTCCAGCTGTCCTTGACCAGAAGAGTTCCATAGTTACAATGCACAGATTTTTAGTAAGAATTTTAAAAACAATCGCACTCAAGGATGAAAAAAAACTGCACTGTGACCCAGAAGCTTTTAGAAGGCACTACAAATTGAATACCAAGAGTAACTTTGAAAAAAGAACAGAATTACAACATTACTATTCTCGGATTTAAAAGAAATTATAGATTTAAAATACTGCTCAAAAAGTACCTGATATGTTAAAGGTAGAATTTGATTTAACCTCACTTCTTCATTGCAGTATACTTCTGATAGCCACACACAAATCTGTCTTGCATGACATGCACATTTTCACATACATGACAAAACTTAACATTTAACTGAGCCACAGAGCAAGTAACACAAACATTATATTATAACAGACATAATGAATAAGTGCTTACTCTTCCATTCAATGTTTCAGACTTAAACCACAAACTCTTTCTTAACAGTTTGACGAACTGAGGAAGAAGAGTTTGCAGTCTACTAAGTTGAGCATAGGCCTCTGTATCAGTCTTTGCCAACAAATAGAAAATAGACCTCTTTTAATGACAAAGGCTGATATCCCTCATATAAAATATGAGAGGGGTCTGATGGAATCACACAGACCAGCATCTAAGTACATGCATTTTGTAAATTGGATTTAAGCGTTTGACACAGTCTTAAAAGAGACATAGCAGTCAAGCTTTATGCTTCAAATGACCTATGTCTCTTAAGTACGTTATCTATTTGTGCATTCATAAATAAACCATACTTATCTAGCACATAGATGCCCAAATATTTTTTGGAGGGAACATGATCAATTTGTGTATTAAATTTCCTCAAAGTTATTTCTTTGGATTGATGATTAGTGTATTCCTTTTACCTCTGTGCAAAACTGATGATGATGATGTGTGATCATTTTCTGAGCTGATCAAAAACAGCAGTGTAGTACCATCTGAAATTTAAAGATTTTTTGGTAATTGATATAGTGTATATTGATATAGTCTGTAAGAATGTGGATTTTTGAATAATGCTTCTTGGGCACCCAAACTTCTCAAAAGTGTCAGTTTTATATTGTATAAAGTTAACCAAGAAACATTTGTCCTTGCAACTCATCCAGTTTGGGATGTTGACTTCTCTTTTGGCTCACCAAAAAGAAAAAAATATTGGTCAATTTCTCTTGGAAAGCACATCATTCAACTCAATGCATGCTAGCTTCTACCTGCATAGTTCTATCTAAAGGTCCATCTGCCTGTTCTGTTCACCCCAACTATGACCTTAACATAAATCACAGAAATGAAGTAACAGCTGTTAAGAGAAGTTTTTTTGTATTTCTTTGTTCCCTTTTTTGTACAAAAGATTAGTCAAGTGAGGCACATCACAAGGTCTCATGTTTCTTATCTCTGCTGTTAACAATGATATTAATTCACAAAGGCAGACAGTGAAATGCAACATCCTGGTTGTATGTTTTGTAACACCTAGTCTTGGGGCAGATTTCTTCTTATTTTTAAGGGTTGCTTGATGGTATAAGGGATAAGTGGTAAGCCTGGATACATTTCATTAGATGATACTCTAAAAAAAAAAGTCCGGTGAAAACAGGGTGGGAAAAATGATGAACATACCAGGTTATTTTTAGGTTTGTTAAAATAGGATGACTCACAATATTACCAAATCATTCACCTTAGTTTATTGAATGGATCAGATGAGAGATAATCGCTTATGTATTTGACTTCAACAAGGTGACAGCATTACATAAATCTTTAAATGGGTTACTTATAAGTTTGTGATAGGTGAAAAGAGAAGAACATGCACAGAGCTGATGGCTCATTGCAGAGGGGTCAAGGACACATAGTAGGCACTGACTTTAGACTGCACTGAGATACAAGACAAACATAGAACAACCAACAGTGGAGATGGAGGGGCAGAAAAAAAAACAGTTAGATTACAGAGATGAATTATACATGAACAAAATAAATCTCAAAATTTTGAATCAATATTGTTGTCATTTATATCAGTATAAAATGTGAATATAAATAAAATGGAAAACCTTATTTGCGGTGCCCATTTTTCCAGTTGTGTATCAGTCAAAATAACATTTGTCACATTATAAGTTGTCATAGTTGACTTAGTGCATTCTACATCTGCCTTGAAGTTGAACTGATTCTGAAATCTAGATTGCTTGCTCATGTCCAGCTAGCTAGTGCTAACTTCATAAGAATAGGCGCATTCTTTTTGTTATTCAACTTTTGCAGTATTTTCAATGGAATTTTTGCAGACATTTTCAAAAAAGGCCGTTGGGTTATAAGCTAATGTTATTTGAGGGTCTGCAGTGCAGAAATATTTAGGAACCCTCTGAGCTAAAAAACCTGACTGATGAGAGCTGTGATGTGTATTACAACCCATTTTAGTAATACCACAGAAAAAAACAGCAAATAGTATTATTTCTAAATGCAAATCCTGCATTTAAATTAGAAGTATAAATGTATAAATAATGTATAAAAGTATAAAAGTATAAATGGCTAAAAAAATGCATTATGTCCTTGAAAACTTTTAGCCCAGACTTAAACTGTAAATGTCATCATGATGACCTTACTTGATTTGTGTATAGTCAGGATTTTAATGTTTGGTTGCCATATGATTCATGAATTGAATTCTGTGCTTTAACTTAATATTTTGACTCGGTGTCTTTCTTTGACTTTTAATTTCAAGTAAATCAAGATGAACAAAAGAAGACAGGACCAAACTGCAAACATTTTGTAGGGGCCATGAAGAACAGCCTGGAAAGGATGGACTTAAACATTGTATTAGATATTCTAATATCAATGCTTCTTGGCTGTTGTAGATGACCAGTGTAAAATTTGACATCCTAGAGGAACCTTATTAAAAAATACACAAAAGGTTTTTATGTGTCCTTTTAACCTGCAGCTATATCAGGTGCTTTTCAATTTGAGGACCAGGCCTGGCATGGCTAAGTTCTGACCACACCCAGAGTATAAATATGTTTGTTTCCTTTTGCTTTTCCTTCTCATCACTAAAAGCATTACCTATTAATTTGTAAGTACAAGTGTCTTTATCTAATAAATAGGGACTACACATTAACCATAAGCAAGTTAGCAGCACAATTATAGCTGCACTCCTTATTAGTGTCTTTTAAATGTTAGCTGGTCATTAATATGCACATTTTAATGTTAATACAGCCCCATATACAGCACATGCACTTCCACACATTACACACATTACATACTACAGTAAACTTTGTTTTTTCAAACCATTAAGGTGACCCTTCCCTAACCTTACACATCTTTAGCATGAACTCAACCGCACATGTTACAGATCAGTAGCAGCTCATTATATTATATTATATTATGTTATGTTGTGTTATGTTATGTTATGTTATGTTATGTTGTGTTATGTAATATTATATTATATTATATTATATTATATTATATTATATTATATTATATTATATTATATTATATTATATTATATT
>JAPZDZ010000007.1:18964924-19018201 GCA_029783805.1 Acanthurus tennentii | reverse complement strand
GCATGGTCACTGTACTGGAGGAACTTGCCCCCGACAAATCCATGGACAGAGTTATTGCATCTGTTTGCATTTTGGAATCCAGTCGCGGGCCGGATTGGACGGCTCGGCGGGCTGGATTCGGATGATCACTGCTTTACATTGTTATGTTGTTTAATTTTTATGCCAATGCCAATACCTGATCATCACGGTTATTCAAATACTGATGTCTTTGTCATCCCATTCCTGAGTGGCAGACCAGTCAGAAGCTGATGTCTGTGCAAGGATCTATATAGATATTTTTTAAAGCCATGCAGCCTGATTAAAATCCTGCTTGGTTTTATAGGTTGAAAAAGTATCATGGTTGTTCATAACTCTGAAAGAAATGTCAAAAGATTTTTGTGAACTGAATATTTTTTAAGACTTTTTTCCTCTATCCCTCTCTTAGGTAGCAGTGCTAGACTCTCTTTCTTCAAGACAAAAAGCTGAATTGCTTCTTGAACCCACCAATCTGTCTAATGAAACCCTTGTGAGACTTGTGCTCACAAAACTCAGTGTGACATTCCGCACAGAAGAACTTGGTTCTTTCTTTGACAAATTTGTTAGTGGTGCTGCAGAGGTGAATATTTGGATTAAATAAAGTTAATGTTTCATTTTTTTTTAAGTGATACCAGAAACTGACAAATATATGTCGTATTTTTTCCAGCAAAACCTAACAACAATTGATTCAAGAGTACGTGACACCATCCTGAATCTGACACTAACAGCACTTGGACCAAGACTTCCCATGCTAAATGCTGAGGAAATTAAGTTATGGTTCCAGGTCTACTTACCTTTGTTCCTCCCAAGCATTGAGTCAAGTACCCTTGAAGTTATTCAAGGAAATATCAGCTGTGACTCCTATCAAGAGATGTGAGTGAAAACTGTATTTTCTCCTCATGTTGACCTAGAGTGTTAAAAAGTAATAAAAATAGGGAGAGAAACATTCTTATGCACATTTTGGTTAATTTTTATTGTCTTCACAGAGTCAAAGGGTGCGACAATGTTTTCATTCATCTCTCCTTGAGGCAGACCCAACAGGTTTTCAACTTTATAATGGACTATCTAAAAAGGCAATCATCTTCAGGTAATATAAATATAAAAATTTCATACCAATACACATAATAGTACTTGTGTGCTGAAAACAAGAATAAGTCCACATTGCTTTTTCGTTGGAAAATGTTCATTTTAAAAATTATTTTATTTCCAAGGTTTCTCCTGTGTAAAGTCTGTAAATGATGACAGAGATTGGCTTGACAACAATTTTGGACGTTTCCGTGAGCATGCCTCCTACATAGATTTTGTGACCTTAAAGAACAATTTCAATGGAGTAAGTATTGCCTTTTAGCCTTGTCAGCGGTAACATGGTGAAGTGCACAAGTGCTGCAAATGCTACAACATATAAGCTTTAATAGAAATTGCTTTTTATCTCATTTGTATTACAGTTTATAATCTGCATAATATTCCCAACTATTTAAAATTATTTAACTTTTGAATTCATACTTGAAGCCTAGACCCCAGTGAGTGCTTGGAAGCGAACAAGCTCAGTCCAGATTTCACATTTCACAATACCTGGTAATGCAAGGCATCCTTTTAGTTCTAGATACACCAAACAGGTTGCAATATTTTATTCATATGGGTCTTAAAGGTGATGGTAAATATTATCTTAAAAGGATTCTGATTCAAGCCTGAACCCAATAGCTAGAAATAACTTTAACCTTATTTGTACTCTCCCGTGCACTTATCCAATTTTATGCAACTGCATGCTATTCATCAGACCTTTAGGTTATCAAACAAGGGTAACACTTTGGGGGAAAAAAAATCATACTCAACATAAAACATAAAGTGTGGGAGAAAAGCTTTCTATTTTATTGTGGTAACTGTGTGAAATACTTTTTGTTGACAATAAATATGAATTATGAATGAACTTTTGTCAATTTTTGGTTCCATCAAAGTATTCCTGTTTTAATTATTAAAGATTGAAGTGGATCACTATAAGCCAAATTAATTGTGGTAGTTTTCTACCATATGATGTTTGATATGGTATCACTACATTTAAGTCTATGAAAGGTGTAATTTGTTGTCCTTGATAACAAGATGGGATTTAGTTGCAAGCCAAAGTTTCACTAATGGATGCCTGACATATTGTGGATTATAATGGATTCTATATCTATGATGTTTGCTCACTAAAATGTCACTTGTAGGTGGAGGTTGCAGATCTTCTGACTCTCAGTCAGCTGGCTCAGCTCGCAGCAACTCCCTCACAGCTTAAAAAGGTGCAAGATGTGGTAAAAGTAATGACAGTCATCAGCCCTGTTGACTTTGGGGCATTCTTTGACATAGTCTCACCAGCCATTGAGGTAAACATCTACATCATCTACATCTACATCTACATCATACAACATCTACATAGCTGACATGTTTTTTGGGAAGCTATACTCAGAGTTGCCCTCAGACATTAATGTACACACTATCAGTTGGATTTTTTTTAATCTTTACTTTGGTGCAGTCAAGTATCAGTGACATGAAAAACATTGCAGACGTGTTCACCAGGATGTTTTTTTTCTCTACATAAATGTGTGCTATTTAATCAGTTTGAAAGAAGCTATAATGTAAAAAGTATCAAAAAATACCCAACTGAAATTATAATACACATTTTTGCAATATTATGGAAACTGATGTGTCAGTTTAATGGGTACACTTTAAACTATTTGAAACTATTAAATAGATGTTTTTAGAGAGGTGGCAAATCAGCCTATTGGCAATGTTTGTGGTCCCTTTAAAGTATCCTTTAATACACTGAGAAGTTTTGCTTAAAATTCTTTAGCCATTGTTCTGAAACTAGTTCAAAGACATCTATGTATTTTGTTGCAGGGATATCCCCTTAAGTTCGCACTAGTTGGCACTATAAAGCTAACTGCAGCGAAGTATGTTGTTGGCAGTGGTTCATGGTTACTCTGGGAGTGTGCATTCTCTTTTCTTAAACATTTTATCTGTAAAGTTAAATGAAACTTTTTTATCATGCTTTCGAACATACACTCAAATGCGGGTTTATTTGCTAACACTGCTCCTTACTAAAACAAAAGCAGTCCTACAACTCTGAAATTAATCCTACCTTTTGTAAAAAGAGATTTTAAATAAACTTAATAGTCATTTAAGTAACTGTAGCTTGTTGTTCTATTACATTGTATTCAGTAATACAGAAAGGTGTTAATATGATTTCTCCACCTCTTTGCATTGTATATTTTTGTAGCAGTTAACATGAGAAAAACATTACCAGTTAACAGCTAATACTAGCTTTCGCGATGGACAGTCACTTTTTTCTTGAAGCCAGCAAACATTTAAGAAGGAAAGTGCACTCACTGACAATGTTTTTAGACTAACTTCAAAAAGAAAGTTGACTAACTAGCTGCCATAGCAGTTTAAACAGCTTTGAACTTGCCTCACATGTCAAGGTCGGTTATTTTAGATGTAGAAAGGGTTGGTCTTTTTTTCTGAAGAACACAGCTAATATTACACCTCACAACTTTGACTTGTAACATTTCAAACTCAACTCTCACTTTAACAGGCACGATAACCGACTTTCTTAGAGGCTAGATGGTCATTTCTGGATATATACAGTTGGGTTTTCAAAGAAACAAAGAGACAAATATATGGCTTTTTATATACGATGAAATTACACGAAAAAATAACGTTTGCTTTCATTTGAACCATTTGATTTTAGAGCTCACTAATACTATGTAAAATTTCCCCAGGTTCACCCGGAAAATTACACAAAGGAGGTAAAATCTGCCCTTCTCCAAGCAGTATTTGATGGAGGGAATCTGTCCTCTCAAGCTATCAATGACACAGAGTTCATGCTGTGGCTCAGGATTCGACTGAGCCCTCTCCTGATTAACCTCTCTCCCGGCCTGGTAACACCTTTATTTGACCTCGGAAAGAACAGGAGTTGTAACAGCAGCCAAGAGATGTAAGAATTTCTGCAGTGTTACTCATTGGGATGATTTTGATGTATTATCCATTTTTTTGAGACTAATATTTATCTCCATTTGAATTTAGAATTACATTGCTGGACACACTACGCAAGACACTCAGCAACAACACCCAAAGGGAGATCTATCAAAACACCCTCCTCTTTCTCCAAGGTATGTGCAAGAGATATGAAAAAAATGCACATCTGTTAGGTGATCAAATAACCAAAAATAAAAGAGATAATTCTGTTTTAGGACAGAGAGTGACTTCACTTGTGTTTAAAACAGGTCCGACACCCCTTACGTGTTACAGTGGTGGAAGCTTTTACATCTACCTGAGGCACACTTTCCTTAGTTTTGGCTTTCCAGATTTGTCCATGTTTATGTCTCTTCTGCCACAGACACGCGAGTCAGAGGTAATATATAATAATTCTT
Organism: Acanthurus tennentii; assembly: GCA_029783805.1. Lineage (NCBI taxonomy): Eukaryota > Metazoa > Chordata > Actinopteri > Acanthuriformes > Acanthuridae > Acanthurus > Acanthurus tennentii. The sequence goes on along the minus strand of JAPZDZ010000007.1, from coordinate 19,013,780 downwards.
ATAGCTTTGTAGAACAAAAAAAATACACAGCTCAGGAGGTGAAATTCATAAATTGACTTACTACGAGAGGAAAAATACAGTAACCCTACATTTATGAGTTTTGGGGTTTTTTTTAAAGGGACAGTGCTATTAAACATAATTCACAATGACTGAAGCTGAAATGTTGCACAAAGAGTTTATAGCTATTGCTAATCCTTCACTCTTGTCCCTCATTAGGCATTTACATGCAGGTCTATCGTGGTAGCGAAATATGACTTAAAATTTCATGAAACATCCCTAGATTAAAAAACGGACTACAAAATCATATACAACAAATATACAAACAACACAATACACACTAACACTACTAAAACTACACTATACATTTCACAATACATATACCACTATACATAAATCACAACAGTTACTACAATTCATATACATGTATCACAACACAAACATTCATATCTCATATGACAAAACAATAGATTCCACAACACACCAATATTCATGCACTAGTGCCCCCTATAATTTATGCATAATTAACTAGGAGTAGCTACAGCTCTGGTTTGCTCTAAGCCAACACTTAACCTTTGTTGTGAAGGATTTAATGTCCTGAATCAATTTGATTTCAATTGGTAAAGTGTTCCAGAGTTGGCAGCCCTTTCTGTAAAAGGCTGATTGTCCGAATGTAGATTTACAATATGGTATTTTACAGTTGCCATTCACCCTGCTCCTAGTTACTCTGTTACTGTCTTGTCTCTGAATAAATCTGGAAATAGGCTCTGGAGCTTGCCCCTTGACACATTGTAGGAAAAATGTAGGGTTACTGTATTGACCTGGTGACAGTTTCTGGACAGATCTAATCAATGTTATTCTGCACCTGCACAACAGCTTCTGTATATCTTCTGTATAACTTTTTTACATCTGTATACTCATTTTTTTTAGCTTTTAAATACCATCAGCACCTCAGAGCTGCATCAGTTACTCAGTCAACCCAGCGTGATCAGCAATAACTCTGACATCTGTGTCATCTTCAACAACTACAACAACACTTCTGCCTTCCTAGAAACTGTATGTCCATTTTCCAAACATTGCCATATATCTTTTATTAATTTAAGTAAAACATTTTGATATTGATGTTGATAGCAATCAAGTTATCAAGTAATTTTGTCATCCAATACAGTACATACATACATACATACATACATACAAACCTCATCTATCTGAAATTACCCTTGTCACATACTGAACATGTTAATACACGTGTATGTCATTAGGAGGATGTTCCAGATGATGTGAAGATTGTGACCCTCCCCTGTGTTTGGCCTTTGGCGCTGAGCAGCGACAGCAAAACTGAGGTTAACTCCTGGTTTGACCTACGGCTGAGGAAGTATCTTAGATTCCTCAGCAAAAGCCTCATCAGCTTCAACAAAATGCAGAATGCTTCATGTCTTGCCTTCCAGAAATTGTAGGTTTCTTTTTTACACAATATCAGAAAGCTCAGTGACAACAGGACTGTTGTTTGTTAATCAAGTAATGCACATTTTTACCTTTTTTTATAGCGTTGCTTTTATGGGAACTAACTTCACATACAACAGCTCTGATTTTGGTCAAGAGGAAATATACACCACTATCAGGACCTACTTGAGAATGGGTAAGATGTATCTCTAAGCAAATGTAGATTGTATAATGGTTGTGTAATCAATTCAATTTTTGCCAATCCAGTTTTTTGTAGCAGGCTGAGTCGACTTTCTGTAAATTAACTTACTTTTAACTTGAATGAACTTATTCAGTTTAACTTATTTTTGGTTTGTATTGTTTTATTGTCATTATGATACTATTATTTCTTCCTTGAGGTTGTCTTGACCAAAATTTTGGTGTTGTTTTTTTGTAAAATTTTCTCTTTGGTTCATTCAGAGAAGTGTCGAGTGCTCAGAATAATTTGGCAAAAAAAAGTGATATTCAACAGAATACCAGTTAGAAGGTAGTTTGACACTTATAAGACAGGATAGGACTGATAAGGAAATTTTATTTTGATACTTTTTTTGCCTAGTGCAGCTTTGAATTTTTCATAAACAAAACTATCATTACAAATGACCCTTTCATTAGTGAACCTCTGGCTTTTGAGTGAACACAACTACATTATGTTTGTGGATTTTACTGAAATATCATGACAGCTATAAATCGGTAATCATTAAAGTCACATCTTCATTTTCACCTCAGGAGGAATTCCAATAGTTCTGACAATCCAATAACACCTGGACATCAGGTTAAATCAGGTCAAAGTTAGGCTAAAGCTGAGTCAAGTAAAATTTATGATTTTATTACTTTGGTTTAGGACAGAATAACTTCAAAACTAATGACATTCCCATCAGCCTCAAATTTACTTTGTGTTAACTAATAAATAGAAAATGCATCCCAAGATATTTTACTAATATATTTAACATCATACCTGCTAGACATCAGCTTGTAAGTTTTATCATTATGATTATGTTAGCTTGCTGAAATTAGCATTTAGCTTAAAAAGTAATGCTGCTGGAGGCTCTTGATCCAGAGACATCCAACTGGTAACTGGTCTTAAGAATGTAAGTTCACACTCAAATTTAACTAGCTCCCTCTGTCCAAGCATATTTGAAGCACATTTGAAATACCTCGAGAGGTGCGGCCCTGAGGCTACATCAGTCATTATAAAAGAAAAATTAAAAATAACATGATTCTTATTAGATTATCTTATTTGTTTACAAGCTTTTTTCTTTCTTGTGTCCCTAGGCTCTGGAGCCAGATGCTACAATGCCAGTGATGCAGAACTCAATTCTACTGCCTGGTTTGTCAATTACATCGGCAACTTTGTGACATCTGTAACTCTAGATGATCTCACCTCCTTTGTCTCCACCAGTCAAGTGCGTTCTTATATCAGCTGTATATAATCTATTCAAATCCTATACCTAGATGTGAACAAAATATAGACATTTAATTTAATTTAATTTAATTTAATTAGACTAGCCATATCATATCATTCGAAATCAAAATATGGTTTTGTTCAATCTATTTTTATTTCATCATAGTGCAGATAAGATATATTACCAGAGATTTCTTTTTAACATGTTTATCATATTTCTTTTTAGATTGGAATATTCTCAGTGAACCAAGCGAACCTGGAGCTCTTTAACAACACAGGCATCTCAAAAAATGTAACTGACTATTACATCTCACAGCTTTATGAATATAACCCAGCCTTCAGCCCTGTGAGGTAAGAAAATTGAAAACAATGTATTATAATGTATTATACATATAAATATATGAAAGAAAAATACATTATAATGGTATATGTTGATTTTTATACGAGGACGTAAATTTCACTTTGCATCTAGGCTCCCTGGCTTTTTCCTGTGCTCTTCTGAGGTCCCAAGTGCAGCATATACTCCTATGAATGAAAATGATACCATCCTCATCCTGGATGAGCTAAAGAAATTTTGTAATGGATCACAGGACATAGAGGTACAGGTTCCAGTTGTTTCTACACAGACACAGTGTTTTTTACTTTTTTGGTGGGAAAAAAAAACTCTGGATTCAAATTTTTAAAGCATTGTTTCAAAAGACTGTAATATATATAGCGTTAGGCATTTTAATCAATGCATTAGAGTTACTTTTCAGTAAGTAGTGTAATGCAGCAAGAAGGGAGTTTCAGTGTATTTGGCTTTAAGATTTTAAGTTATGTGTACTGTTCAGTTTGAATTACATGGTCTGCTGAGTCCCCTTTACAGTGTGTAAGTGTTTAGTGATTAAGTCCTTGAGTAATTAAGAATGAGACATGTGTGTCAGCACTGTGATTAGCTTCTAATATAGAATCTGGTCTAGCCCATCATAATTTGTAACAAAAACAGGGCTGGCAGTCCATAAGTGAAGTGGATGAATGAGTTCAACATTTGGAAGTTTCAAAAGGCAGCTTGTGTACGTAAAAGATAATGATGTCAATAAAAGTTAGTTCAGAGTTGTAGTTTTAAAACTTCTATTGTCCTAGTCACCATTGTTTCTTACTGCTTAAGTTCTGACTTGAGGATTTGTGAACAATAAACAACTTTTTATCAGTGAAGCTAGTCAGGTATATCTCTTGTCAAATTTCATAGCTCCTTTTTATTTAGGTGTTGGGTTTATGTATGCTGCCAATGTTTATGTATGAACCACTAGGGTTTCATAGTTGTACATGTGCAGTATTTATTTCATTTAAACAATCCAACACTGAACACTCAATATATTTTATTTCATTTTATTTAACAGGTTTCTGCTGCTCTGGCATCCAACATCCAGACAGTAACTGCAGAAACATTTACTGCCCTGGGCACTGCCAGTGCAGGTCTGACCAGTACCCAGATCACTTCAGTCGGTGCATCAGTGCTGGTTTCCTCTCTTCCCACCTTGGGGTCGGTCACAACCTGGAACCAGGAGCAGTCTGCTGCAGTCATCCAAACCATTACTGCCTCAGGCTTCACGGTAAATGCCTTACCACTTGTCCACCTGAAACAGCTGCTTACCATATTTAACTGTTCTGTCTTTGATTTTATTTAATTAAAAATGACCACAAAATACACTGTATATGGCTCTTTGATTAATATAAATGTATTTAACAGATCAACAGTGGATCCTCCCTTGAATCTCTTGGCACACTTGTTTCTGGAGTTCCTTCAAAGTCATTAGAAAAAGTCCCGGCTTCTGAGCTACTGAACATCTCCAAGAGCACCACCTTTGTTTCCAACATGTTGGCAGCCCCAACAGTTGTTCAACAGACCTTTGTCAAAAAGGTACAAAGTTAACATTTGATTGTACTCACAGCCCGGATTCTGAAGTCAACAACTCAACACTCTTTATGCAAACTGTGGGAGTTATTTAAAAAACAACTTTCTTAGGGAAACAAGGATCCAAAATAAATAATAGTTAAGCAACTTTTCTCTGGTGTTCTTCTCTGTAAAACATAAATTTAATAGTCTAAAAACAAAATATTTATACTTTATGCTGAAAAGGGTAGTGTTTGTGAATTAAACTATTTCAGTTATTAAAACTTTGCAGGCTTTACTTAAATCATATTTTTGTACAATGTGATAAAGAATGTAGTCTCTGTTTACTGTAAAAACAAAACTATGTTACCCGAGTTTTCAGTAACATTGGTGTTAGACTTGAAAAAGCCAAAATGATCAGTTACGATGTGTTGTAAGATTTATATGAATGTTTGTCAGTGCAGACATAATGACTAAGAACACAACAACTTAACAAAATGGTTTGTATGCATTCTTTTGAGATGATGTCTGATCTTTATTTCCACTCTGTTTTTAATTCCCTGGTAGATCATTTCTGTGAACTCAAGTCCAGCCCAAATGTTAGTGAATGTGCCTGATGCTATGGCCACTGAGATTCCACCATCCCTTCTGGCATTCTCTGGGCAAACTGTGGACATCAGTGTAATTAATAAAAAAACATGGTCGAGTGATCAGGTCAGTATGTGGCTAGACACACCAAACATAGTTGTTTGAAGATGAGCTTTAAACAGTTTCAATGCTGATACGTATGCTGATTTTAATTAACGTGCTTAAACCAAAGCGACAGTTTCCATCACAGCTACAGAAATTATATTTATTTAGTGTATCACCAGATGCTTGTTCTTTTAGATACAGATATAATATATATTATATATATATATAACATGACTACTCATTGAAACCAAGACATTTAAAATTCTATCAGATAAACTCAAGTTGAAATCGTATTCACTTAGCTTTATGTCAAAGTCTAATGCAATGTGAGGTAAGGTTTAACAGCTCAAAAACAGGCAAAGGCAATAGGTACTGTTCCTATGGTTGTCTGTTCATACCTACTTAATCATGCATTCAGATAAAAGCTATTTAATTGAACTACAAAGGGCACTTTTATACCAATATTAAATTAATTTAAAAATATTTGAAACAGATAATTGTCATTGTCAGTCAGCCATGAATAATATTTTGTACCACGGTTATATACACACAGTTGCTTTAAAGGGATGTTAAATTTATAGCTAACATTGCTGTGTCTGTGCATTTAGGCTGCCATGTTTTTTGGAAATCTGGCTGAAACAGACTTCAACATCGAGGAGTAAGTGAAAATATCCCAAAACTACTTACTTTTTTGCCAAGGTATATTTCAGTGTCTGTATTAAATTCTTTGTGGCTTTTTATTATGTCTACAGGCTTTCTCCTTCCGTGCTGCAAGGTTTCACATGTACATCAGCGCAGAAAATGAAAAAAAACAGAATCAGGAAACTGATCCGTGCATGTAGGCCAAGAAAAGGCAGAGCCAGGGTGACACTGAAGGAATCACAGGTAAATCACATGTGAAATCTATGTAAAAATTAAGTTAATTAAATTAGATTTATATGGTCTTTTAACAAAAGTGTATAACCAAAATAGTTCATTATTTATGACCACAGTCATAAGTTGATAAATAGTATGTTGTGTTATGGACCTTTTCTTCTGTGTTTTTGCATTCTTTTTCTGCAGCTGACTTGCATGTACAACCTGCTAAATGGTGATATATCCCAGGACTTTACAGAGTATCCCTCAGACATGCTCCTCTACTTGAAGTCAGTCTTATTTCATATGACCTCATAAAATTCCAGTGGCTTGAAAAATGTACATATTTGCTTATCGATTTTTTTCCTTTTTTGTTTGTTTATTATAGCAAAAAAGACATCAAAAATGGCAACTGTAGGTCCTACTTCTCTGCGCTGGGTGCAGCAGACTTCTCTGTGGCCTCAAGCGTTTTGAAGAAGGATTCACTGCTCCTTGGTGAAGCAAAGACCTGCTTGGTGAGTGTTATTATTGGACAACTTCATCTGTTCTGGATTTTTCTGGAGGTTTGCACAAGCAGCATAATTGTGCAGAAAGCTACATTGGGTCACAGTTTTCTGAAGGGATTGGGAAATAGCATTTTGATACTAAAACAATTATATTTACCTACACTAAAATCTGATTTGATTACACAAGCAACACTGCTGGTAGACTATGGAACAATAGGAAAAAAGTAACTAACTTTCTTATAAAAATGTGGTTAATTTCAAACAAGGCAAAACAGTTTAAACTTTTATGAAGTGGGCATAAGTTTAATTACACTGAATGGCCTATAGTTGTAGACATATGACAAGGAATATTTACATTCAAAATGCAACTTTTAAAATTCATAATGTGAGAAAAAGTGAGCAAAAAAATCTCAAGACTGGTTTTAAAGAAAATTTTCATCTGTCTAAATGAAACTAATCTCAGTATACATTTAAGGTAGTATTCACAATTTTAAGCTTAATACTATGTGTTTAACTGTCTAGGGTATAAGTGGTGTGAATCTGAACAAAGACAATGTGAAGAGAATTGGAAACATGGCCTGTACTCTGGACAGTTCCTACATCGAGAATGCTGATCCTGTCATTCTGGAAAAACTCAAAGCCTGCAAGGACTTCTCTGACCCCCAGGTGGCAGCCATTGAGAAAATGCTGCTGTCTGGAAAAACAAAATATCGGTATGAGAATTAGATCAAATTATGAGCTGCCATTTAAAGGGTAACAATATAGCCACACATGTTCACCCTATTGTCAACAAATCCCATGAGAAGACAACCCCCCCCCCCAAAAAAAAAAAATTATTGGTCCTACTAACCAGTATTATCTGTGTAAATGTAAGCCGAAACAGTTTAATATTCTTTGTGATATAGCTCCGTTGTTGTCAAACACTATTAGAAATGTGTCATTGAGACACTCTATTACACATAATGTGTCATATTCCCTTATTGCCATGAACACACTGTAGTTAATTTTAATCAACACGGCAAAAATTGTCTGGCTGCTGTGAAAATTCACTGACAAGTGATTCTACCAATCTCTTGACTTTTTCCAGCTGTTTTCAGAAATTCCTTGACTCAAACAATATGTATTTCAGTTAAGTTAAGTCTCAGTTAAGACCAAGGGAACTGTTTTTGTAAACTTTGGTCTTTCCATGGGTTTTGTTAGCAGTAGAAAAAATTAAGAACAACCGCCACCTTATGATAAATCTGTGCTTGTAAGTAAAGTATTTCATTATTGAGAACCCTTCAATGTCCATGCTGCATATTTTACATAATTTGTTAACAAAATTATTTCAATACATGATCTAATGTTTTAGGAGTGTTGCCACCTGGAATAAGGAGACACTGGAAAAACTTGGGACATTACCTCTGTATTTCACAAGAGGCATCTGGGGCCAGTTAAAAATTGTATGTATATTCCATCAATACTGACTAATATTCAGATTTCAAAGCACATTGTAAAAAACACCTTATATCTATTTCCAGCTTAATGTTAAAAAGACTTTTTATGTCTTGTTTTGCAGAAAACAAAAAGAAAGTTCCTGAGGACATTTATGCCCCAAATGAGGAAAAATAAGACACAGAAGAGGAAGCTGAGGCGGCTGTTTAAACAGATTAGCGCTCTTAAGACAAAACGAGGAGCAGGTAAGGAAAAAGAGCCAGTACATGTTTTTTAAATTGCAGCTGATACAACTGATAATATTTTACAAAACTTATATGGTAGAGAGTGTTTAATAGAGTGAGTTTGAGCAGAGCAATTCACTTGTGTCTCTAACTTAACCTACTCTTCTTTCTCTCTGGCATATTATTCTCCAGGCTGCACTGAGGGCAACATCACCCAGGTGACAGTAAATGATGGTTCCTTCCCCTTCGGCTATGATACAACACAATTTGACCTCTGCCTGGACATCCCAGTGTTGACAGACAACCTATACCCGATCTGTGAGAAAGTGGACAGTGATGACCTTCAGCAAATCATCCTGAAGAAACTTAATCAGGTAATTTTAACATTGATACAAAAAAGGTATTTTTTTTCTTACCTTTGACAGTTTCTTTGATGCCAACATGCCACCACAACTTCACTTTCTTTTTTTTCCAGGCTTTCCCATCAGGTGTTCCTGATGCAAAAGTTCAGCTCCTTGCTTCAGTGTCTCGTGTGGCAACACTTGATGACATCTCCAAGTGGAGCATCACCACCACTGACACTCTAGCAGCACTAATGAAGGATGAGGATGGAACATGGGAGGCAGCACAGGTATAATGTAGACAGATTCATAGAACAACAAAAGCTCATATATTAATTCTTAAAACAATCTCAGGTAAAATATTTTAAATGATATTCAAACTTGCATATGTTTGCTTACTTAAAGTCTTCTCTTCAATGTTATTTAGAGCAAAGCAATCATCGACAAGTATCTGAGTATCCCCGGTAACTCCCTGGGCAGCACTGAGCTGAACCAAATTGGCTCCAACCTTTGCTCATTGAACATCAGTACACTTAAGACCATCACCCCGGACAGCATCAGGTGGGTGGTAGCATACAGCTTAAGGATGCCTAAGCATAGTCTCTGTGTGTGATGTAAGCTTTTATCAATAGCACGGTACACTTTTGTATTGCTCTAAGCAATTCAAAAATATTAAAATCTTTACAACTTTGGTTATCTGTTTCATTTATTCTTTTCAACATTGCATTGCACCAAAATATGATTTATAAATGCTTTTGTTTAATGAACCTGAGAGGCGCCTCCGAAACTCTGGTTCTTCTCTTTTAGCTGTTTCACAAAGCAGAACAAAAACATATGGTGATGCTGCTTTTAGACATTACACTCTAAGCTGTGAAGCAAACTTCCAGAGGATCTGAGGAGAGTCGAAAATATTGATATTTTTTCAAATCTGTGATGTCAGGCTTTTGTGTAATGCTGCATAATTTTATAATTATAGCATTTTTATTTTGTTAGTTTTGGTCTACATTAGTCTCAAAATTTTCAAATGTATTCAATTACTTGGAAAGAGCTAGGAATTGCTTTTTTTTTCGGGGGGGGGGGTCTCTTGGAAAGGTGCTATATGAAGATTGATTGATTTTTTGATTTATTGAAACAAACTGATTGTGATAATACAGACATCACACTTTATGTTTTTCTTTCATTTTTGCTTGTTAGAAATGCCAAACCTTTGAACTTGGCGTCATGCTCATCTGAGCAGAAGAAAGTCCTGTATGAGATCAGTAACACCTCCTTCAGCTCACAAACTACCGATGTCATCGCCCGCTATCAATTAATGAGGAGCACTCTAGGTAAGAGTACATTCTACCTGTCTCTTCCAGCTACCTCTGAAGCTTTAATAGAACTTAACTCCTCTCTAATTTTTTGTTTTCTTCTCTTGTCTGATAGCCGGAGCACCTCTGTTAGATGTGTTACAACTATCAAAGCAGAACATCAGCATGGACATAGGCACCTTACGGAGTTTGGATTCTGACGTGATCTCTGTAAGGATACTTGTTAAAGGGTTGATAACATAAAGGGTTTTGAACATGTACTCTCTATGAAGGTGTTTTGTTCAAATATACAGCAAATGAGCAACTGCAATTCTTTAATAACTTACTTTTTACCCTGAATGGATAAGGAGATACCTAAGAGTAAAAACACTCTAAAGGATTATATTAAGGTTTTTAATCATAGAACTAAAAGGATATCTTGACACCGAAGGAAATACATACAGCCATTTCTTGTCGACAGTTAAATAAAAAGATCTTTTTTCAGTATTGTCAATATAAGGCTGCAGACAGCAGCTTAATATTAAGACTGATTGCTAGAGAAAACATTTTAAGACTGTTTATACTAAAAGAATTTTTTAAAAAAATGAGGCAACTTCCCCTCAAACCTATGACATTTCCATTGTTGCTAATTGTCCAGTCTGCAAAAAAACTGAAAAACCATGTCTTCACAGAGTTTGACCGTGGGCAATGTTCAAGACCTCATGGGTCCCCAGATACGAGATTTGAAGGTGTTTGAGAATGACACTGTGATTCGGAGCTGGATCAACATGCAGTCTCAGTCAGACCTGGACATCCTTGGTCTGAACTTAACAGCCACCAAAACCAACTCAACCAATGCACCACCGAGCTCTAACAACAGCATGAGTACTTCTCCATCAGCTCCATCAGCTCCAAACAGTGGTGGGACACCGACACAGGGTAAGAAAACATTTTGTGTGTATTCAGCGACAGTCGGTGTTGTAGGTAGAATGTATAGTAAAAGGGATCTAAATGTGTTGTTTGGGATGAGATAATTACAGGTTGTAGTATCTCTTCTTCTGATAGCTTCAATTGCATATTAGTACTGTGAACTACCTTATTAAAATTTCACATAGGAAACAAAAATTAATTCTGTGTCAGAATTGTGTGTCAAAGAACAAGTCAACAGGAGAAAAACAACAACAACAACAACAACAACAACAAAACCTGCTTAATGAACTAAAGAGGAAGCTGCTAGTTTCCACTCTGAACAGAAAGATTATTATTTTTGTAGAAAAGGTTTTATTGCTTGTGGAGTTTTTAGGTGCATTAGCTGCTTGCTTTACTGTAATCAGCCACAAGAGGACACAGGCGCACCACGGTCTGTGTTTATGAACAGTTTAATGACAATGGGACTGATCAGAGAAATGCCATAATACACATTGTAATTTTTTAGCACTACAGGCCAAATTCCCTGCAAATTTTGTAGTGTATCAGTAATGCACCATTTAAATTTTCATCTTGTTCATGCAAAAAAATGTTTTAAAGGTTTACAACAGGTGAAAGAACACTGTTTTTTTTCATGTAGTCTGATTTTTACTTACAATGTCTGACTAAACTGAATCCCATCTACAGGAAACTCAAGCGGCTTAGCTGTAAACACAAGCAGTGCAGCAACAGCATCCCAAGGTGAGGAACAATGACCAAACAGTGAACAGTACCAGTTTGCAATTTTGTATCATTTCAAAACCTTGTGAATAATGACTAAAATTGTTAAGATAACTCATTTAATTATGCATCGGTGTGTTTCTTTATTTTTTCTAGCTACAACCACAAGTGGGGGAGCAAAGCTTGCAAAACATTCAGCATCCATATTCTTGGCTTCTCTGCTGGCAACCATGCTGCAAATACTACAACAACCAGCCTAAATATATTTATGTCTTCAACACTGATAATCAACAATCAATAATCAGCTATTATTCACATTTTAAATGCAAACTGCTGATCTTTTAGTTTACATTATTTATTGACAGCTAAAGAAAATTGCTTAACACAACTGCCTAATTTCCACTTCACTGTAATTCTTCTTGTGGTAAAACTTTTTGGAAAAAAATCGTTATCATCTAAATAACACATTTAAAGTCATAATTTACTCTTCCTACTAGGACCCTGAAATTAGGGTCTGCTAATAATAGAATATACGCTCAGTCATTAGTATGAGCAAAAAGTAATAGTAATAATAACAATAATCACTTTAATCACCTGTGTCTACTGTACTATCATAAATTTCCGCTGTATTGCTTTTCCTTAAATTTATAAATGCACACTGCAAAATATTTAATGGTTGTGTTTCTGTCTCTTGGGGGGCTTATAAAGAAAATATGCATATGATATGTTTTATATTTTATTGATTTTACTGGCCGCATTCTAATCCAACATAAAACTCTTTAAATAGTTTTAAAATGGGAATTTGGGATTTGAAAATTAAACATAAACAGTGTTTTGCTTGCTAAGTTTGGACTCAAGTAATTGATTGATGATTGAGGGTCTGCATGATTTAAGTCTGCTTAAGTTTATACTGTGCACAGGCATCTTATCAAAAGGCAGCACATTCTAACTTAAATACTTTAATTAAGTTACAAATCATGTTCTGTTCTAAAGGCCTGTTTCACCAAAGAAAAAAACTGCTGTGCAACATTTCAAGATACAGGCAAATAGGGAATGAGAGAAATTTTCACGTAAACGAAAACTGTTTGGATAATGTCTTTATTTTGTAAAGTAAAAAATGATTTTAAAAAGGCCAATCCCCACATAAAAATGTAAAAAAAAATAAAAAAGGCCACCTAAAACATTGAAGTATCCTAAAATTAAAAGGGAAGATGAAAAATATTTAAAATAACAGAAAACATCTTGAGTTAAATTTATATCACATCATTTTTATTATTTAATTTGAACTGTGTCCTGGTTGCCAGATCCTAGGGGGTGATCCTAGATATTTTGGCCTTACTTTTCAGTAAGGTCATCCGTCTCTTAAGAAACAATGGCACACAGCTATGCTAGCAGTTGTGTGCAGTGGCAATTTGAGCTAAATACTAATGTCAGTATGCTCACAGTGTAAGTGTGAACATGCTGATACTGATATCCATATACATCAGGTTTTGGATTTGGCTGGGATAAACATGTAAACATAAAAAAGTGCATTATTTTAGCTATGTATATCATGGGAGTTTTTGTATTTTCAAATAAAAAAAATCACATTGACTAGATGTGTAACAATACAAAACATTATTCAATTTTAATTAGCAAGTTTTAGATAGTAAACACAGCATATATAAAATAAATGTTGTATTTTCAATTGAGTATAATGACAAAAACCTTAATGAGATATAGTCCTAAACTGTAATTCGTCAATGCTGTGGCCCTTACACTTACAGGTTAGCTAATTTGCAATTGCTATTGTTATCAAAAAATGTTTGTAGCCTGTGTCTTCTAAGCTGCTAAATTTCTTCTCTTAGTCTACAGTGGGAAAGAGGGAGACCCAGAAAGATAACAAGAAGAGAGGATACAGTTTTGTAACACCCCCAAAATTAGAAAAGTTAGAAATAAATGTCCTGTAATTCTATATCAAGTAATAGCTCATTTGCAGAAGAACACATCTGATTTAGTTTCTTTCATTTCATCTGTTGTCATAATTCCAAATGAATTCTGCAGTTCATCTTCTGTGTCCGGTTAAGTGTACATTGAAATGTACATCCACTGCAAATTAAGGAGAGATAGTTTGTTAGAAACTTTAATATTTGAAGTACTGGGTAAAAAAAAAATCTATATATATCATTTTATCATGAAAAACTAAAATCAGTACGAGAATGTATATTCTTTTAGAACCATACACTCAACAGACCAGTAGTATTTGAAACAAACAAATTTCTGACTATAAAACAGTCGCACTGTTAAAGGTTCAAATCTTTAACTAGCTACATACTAGTAGAAATTCATAATAACTCTAAAGAAGTATTGTTACCTCTGACTCACGAAAAGTCATATTTATTCCATCGGACAACTGCCTGAAGATTTCTGTTGAGAAAAACAAATTCTTATTACACCAGAAACCAGAAGTAAAAACTGAAAACCAGATGTCTGTCTGCTACGTCACATGCCATCCACATGTATTGACATGTGTTCAAAATGTTACTCTCTTCCACATGACCAAATTTTTCACTTCCTGCACTCTTGTGTTAATATGTCAAACTATGGTATGCTGCCGGTAGAATTTACTGAATATAATAAACTGTTTACAGTAATAGTGCTCAAAATGTTCATAGTACTCCAAGCAGCAAAAAATTTTGTGGACCACACAGTTAAATGACACAAACTTAAATCAATTTATATATTTATAGAATTTATATATGGAACTCGTCTAAAATTTTAAATAGCCTGTATTTCTATAAACACTTTCTACTTTACCCACTCAAAACTATTTATAGTATTATTAAGCAATTACCCATTCACTTCATGGTGGGAGCTTATGTACAAGTGCCAATGTAACACATTGGCTGCCCTGTAACTGGTGACATTTTTTTATTGTTTTGTATTGTGATCAGCAAAGAAATTACTTACGGCTCATGCAGTCCAAGCGAAGGATAAGACTGATGAAGCTCTCCAGTGTGATGGTTCCAGAGGAGGAACCATAGCGCAGAGCCAACAGATTCAGCATTTCATCACTGATTCTCCTGTCTGAGCAACAAAAATCAAACTTTAGGTGTTATTTAATTTGAGACTGTAAGTAACCTTTGTTTTCATTACAAAGTCATCTTCCATCATGTTAAAATTGTTTTTCAAAGTCCATGTCTCTTATGCAATATAAACATACTTATGATGCATTATAATCATCTTAAGGAACAATACATTATAGTTTTATGTGCTCATAAATATTCAGAAATATTATTATTGGTTTTTTTTTAACAGTAATCACTGCACATAAAGCATTATTGGTAAAGATGTCAGGTATTAAAATGCTGCTGGTCAAACAAATCAAAAGGATCTTACATTCTAATGAAAAAAAACAAAGACAAAAACCAAAAAAACCAAAAATAAAACCAGAGACAATAACAAAACAAAAAAAACGTAAATGCAGACTTACCTCAAATTGCATACATAATTTAATTTGTGTTATATATATTGTATGTCATGTGCATAATATATGATATAGAATAAACCATGGCCTTTCATAAACCTAAACAAACTGTGACTGCTTCATTACATTTATTATGTGTTCAAACAGAAAAACTTGCTGGCCTGTTTATACATTGTAAACTCATTTCTTACTTGAGGTACCGCAATATTATTTTATTCATTAAATATTATTTTATTTTATTTTATTCAGTTTTTTGCTTTTTTTTAGAAAATGGGATTTAGTATTTTCTAAAGCTGATGATTACATCATGTCTAGCTGTTGGCAAGATTTCCTGTTCTATTTAGTTGTGCATCGTTCTATACATTTAAAAAACAGTGCAAAAGCTCAGGATGGTTCCTTTTTTTCGTTTGGAGAAAATAAAACACAAGTTGTTTGATGTCTACCTGAAGTCATGATTGCATTCCTGAGCTCACTCAGTGACAGCGTTCCTGTTTGTGAAACATCAGTGCTGTAGAAGATTTTCTAGAGAAAAGGAAGATAATGAAAACTCTACAGCAGACAAAGTATGTAATTACTGGAAAGCTTAAAGTCATCTTTGCTTTATTATAAAATTCTTAACCTCTACTTGATTCTTTTTACCTTGTATGTGTTTACTTTTCTCAACAGACGAAGAAATTCCTTATCGTTCAGTTTGCCAGTGACTGATGTCTGTTAAACCCAGCATTAAGGTATTAAATGGTACGTGTTGTTTCTTGTCTTAGCCTGACCTTTAAGTGTATTCTTGTGTGAGAAACCACCAAATTATTAGGCAGGTTTAGGCTTGTGCACGACCCTGGCATCTGTGTTTATGTAACCATATGTAGAAAACATGTTAAAACATATTGAGTTTTTCTAATACTAAACTTAACAGTGAGTATTATATAGGAGGATACATCCATGAGAGCAACCATGCTGCGACAGGCATCAATGCTAAACCCTCCAAACTTTAAGTCTCCTAAAAAAAACAGTAAAAAGAAGCAAGACACTTATTTTCGCACTTTACAACAAAGAGCAGCAGATTATCACATTTGAGTATGGCCTTTTTGAGTTATACCGGTCCAGACCTTCAAGGATTTGTTCATTCAGAATCTCCCGGAGCTTCTCACTATCAACTTCTTCATACTGAAAATAAAAATTAAAAAAGACAAAGACGTCTCATATTATGCTCACTTCATTACTTTTTCACCTCACCATGTTCTCAGAAGAGAATCTAGTCTAACATGCTATTCTTTTTGCAAGGAAAGTGACGCCTGGATGTTGCATTTAATATGTAACACTAACCTGCTAAAAAAGATTAATTTGCAGCAAGACCCACAAGATCTACAAATTACCTTGTCAGAATATCGATGAAAGAGGTCCCTCTTTCCTTCGTTATCGTATTCACTTTCGACTGGCGAGAACTGCAAATATTTGACAGCAATTAGTTCCAGGTGACTTAAATTAGTAGGTAATATTTATGTACCAATATAATTGGAATCATGTAACACAGAAGAGATACCAAAATTCACAATATATTTAAAAATCTTGCACACCGGTTCATTTTCTGGTGGACCATGATGATGACCATCAGAGCTCTCGCTGTGAGGAAAACCAAGAGACTTCAGTACATTACTTGTGGCTGCTGTTTTGCAGACACATTACTTTTTCAGCAACAAGTAGTTTCGTGAATCACAAATTTAAAATCCAGTGATGACATTACAGTTACTTTACCTTTCAGTCAGCTTGTACACTATCTTAGTTGTAATACAGTTGTACTGTACGTATATTTAAAAAACTGGTCCTGAATGTGCTAGTGCTTTACATAAATCGTACAACTAATATTTTAAGGGTTAATGATTGAGTCTTTGCAACTTACTTGACATGTGTCTCTGCTTTGGACAGGATTGTCAGGATAAATGAGGCCGTCTCATTGACATTGAAGGTGGACGGCACAATCAGGTATTCACCAGGCTTTAGCATGAAGAACTCCATCACCTCACGTGCATTCATGTAGGTTTTAGTTTGAGCCACAGGTGCGTTTCTGCTAAAGAAGGAGGCTGGGAACTTCCCCTTCAGCCCCTCATACTGTAATGCCAAAAATGAAGAGATATTTAATTTCTATGTAGTTGATAGCAGTCATCATAGCAACAGTATTTGAGTATGTACTGTGTATGAGGATAAAACTTAAAATGTTACTCACTTCTTTGGTCACCTTTGAAGATATCAGAGGGAAATGAGTTCATTTAGGGACAGAGCAAAATAAGTTCAAATGAAACCAGAACATAATAAAAACAGGTTAATAATTCAAATGAAAACAACAAAAGGAATCATAACTAACTAGCAGCTATTTTCCCATTCAGGACATATCCATACAACATAAAGGTCTTAACACTAAAAAGTAACACTACCTCAAATACAGAGAATCCAATGTGAAGATTTTGGACCAGGCGCCTGTTTCTCTTGTCAGGCTTTTGCATGAGAGACACCAGCATGTTTTTTTCACCCTGTGATGAAGCACATTGACCATCTAACTGCTCAATCCTGACCCGGTACTGCGGATTAGTCCAGAAGCTGTCTAGAATGCAAAAAGACAAACAATTTTGCACTATCAGTGCATCCAATCTAAAATGTACTTTGTAAAAATTTTACTTTCTTTGTTATGGAGCCTAATAAATGCATTGGGATCTGTCAATCTAAATTAAAATGTTAATAAAAATATAATTTAACCAGAAAGTTAACAGTCCTAAATGATGAATAAATAATTCATTCCTGACATGGAATTTGAAAAAAAAAATGTAAAATATCATGTTAAACAATTAAAAACTAAAAAATCTACTATTTTCAAGTTTAAAATGTTAGTCCAAATATCCTTTGACTACCTCTGTTATTCATGCATCCTCCAGCAGTGGTTCCTGCAACCCATCTGCCCTCATAGAAGGAGGTCTTCCAGTGACAAGCGGAGCCTCCATCGAGGAAGTCGGGACACAGGCAGCAGATGTCAAGATCTGCATAGAATTTGCAGAAGTCTTCAAGGGTCATCCTATTTACATGAAAGATAAATATATATAAGACACTGCTGTTTTAGTCCGAGCATCACTTGTTCTATCAGAAAGGTATAGATTATATAGTGATTAGTTAAAATGAGACATGCAAAAGATATCTACGTCAATGCATTATTGTTTTATAGAGGTAACTGAAAATGTAATAAAAATAAAAACTTGATAACTTGACAGTAAATCATCAATTAATGAGATCATATTTAACTTGTGATCTATAGAAATGTGTCTTCAATAAAAAAATATGCACAGAGATCATTTAGTGAGTATATGTGTAAATAGTACATTGTAAGATTTGCTTCAAAATAATTCAAAATGGCTGTGTCTTTTTTCAGATTTCGATTTCACATGCTTACCAAAACTCTCCATCATCCCGCACAGACAGGCACTGATCACGATCTTGAGGATTAACATATTGCCACAGAGGCGACCTTTAGGTACAATTTGTCAGTAAAAGAAGAGAAGAGTTAAGACTGTTATTTTCAACATTGAGAGACAAGTTACAGCTTGTGCATCTTCACATAACTTGTCTATAAAAAAAGGATCTGTGTGCTTTTTAAGTAAAATCTCTTCAGTTATACATTTTATTTTTATATAAGTACTAAGTACACAAAGGATGTTTGAAAGAGAGCCCTGAGAAGTCTTTCTGATTGTTTTGATCCTTTTCATAAACTGGTTTTGTCAGTTTTCGGTCTTAAAGCTTATTTGACGGCAAATACAGCAGGTTGACTTTTGCACTTGCTCATCTAATCAAAAAAACAACCTGCTACACCCACGTGCTCCCGGCCTAAAGCTTGTCCTACAATAGTCAGGAGGTCACAGTGGATGAACTGACTCTTTTGTTATGGACAGAAACAGTCTCTGCTTTTTCAGGCAGTTTTACAAAAATAAACTATTCAAAAAACCACCAGAAGAAAAGAAAAATGAAAACACAACAAATATACAAGCTTTCTGGGGAAACATGCCCAGTGCCAAGAGCACACAGGTGTGGCAGGCTGTTTGCACAGTGCATATCCAGATGAAGCTATGTAGCTTTGAAAGAAAAGGTCAACACTCAACAGATATCTTGTTGGACAAACATCAATATACTGCATGTGCTACAAAACTCTAGAATGAAAATAACAGTTTGGGAAGATTGTCAAAAAGGGTTCTGGTTTACTTTGCACTGACATGCAAAACTTAAACCACATAACTGAACAGTTTCTATTAAAAAAAAACAGATATTTTTTAAAAATAATTAAAGACATGTAGAGACTCCCACAATAAAAACTGGATGAGAATCTGGCGTTAACTGGATATGTCATCGTTTATTTAGCTAACCTTAAAAAACAATCCCACAGTTTGACATTTACTGTAAAAAAAAGTTTTATATAATACAAGTGCTTGTCAAACATGTTATATAATTCATTATGATAACAGCTGACATTTAGATCAGTGAGAACTTTCTTCTCTGACAGGAACTTGACTCCAAAACATAATTTCACAAACTAATTGAGATTATCATCAAGACACAGGCACAAATCAGAACTATTTGTACATGATACAGTCACAGTCATGTTCTTACTCATCACTCCAGTCCCCTATCCACTCTCCTGTTCCCCATGGGTTCCACAGACGCACCAGGTATACCATTTTCCCTTGACACATCATCTGACCAACATTTGACAGGAAACAAAGTTGGTATTTGCCATAAATATATTGACAATAGCATTCTTACTCCAATACAAACAGACAGCAGAGGCCAGTTAAAGGCCTCTATTACCCTAAAATGACTTGTATCGTTTGCAAAAGTATGCTGTGCTAGAGGCGAAAAAAGTTGATTGATAGTTGTTAAAAATTTGTTGCTACTGATATAATGAAACTAGTGCATAATGTATGTTGCTGTGACTTAAAAAAAAAAAAATTACCTGTTTTACACCTGTGACAGTGTAGGCATGGCCCTGCACCAATCCATTTGGCAGTACAGTGTTGGCAGAAGTCTCCTGCAAGATAGATAGTGCATATGTTAGAACTATTATAGTCCTATGTGACATGCTTTTCTTTAACTACATAATAAAAGAGGGACTGAAGACCAATACTTTGTATAGCTCCTTTATCACTAAGTTGAACTGAAACAGTGGACTCATGAACATATGTTTACCATTCAAGAATTCAAGGATACTTCATACCAGGTGCTATTAGAATTGCGCTCAATGCAAAGGCAAGAGGGGCAAGTAGAGGCTCGTCAGTACAATAAAAACACAGAGACTGACACTCAGTTCAGGTACTACAGGAATGAAATTTAGTACCAGTGCCTATCAGAGAACTGGGTAGTTTCTGTTTCTTTAGAGGGCAGCATAAATTATGGCTTTTTTAATAACCAGCATCGTATACAAAAGTACTGCAGTTGTTAACTTTACAGGCATCTGAACAGCTGTTCTGTCTACATACTTGTATGAATATTGTATGTTTCATGAGCAATACATGTGGTTTCAGTGTTGATGTGTTTGTCTTGCCTTACACATGATATAGTTTGGGTTATTGTGTCTATACAGCCTTGGTGTTCTATGTAATTTATGTTTATATATGTGTTGTTTTGATGACACTGATTAATTACAGTCTGTCTGTCTGTCTGATCTGCACTAACCCTGAAAAAGAAAACAATAAAATAAGAAAATAATTAAATATACATATATTAATGGTATGTGCAGTTTGTTTACCAAGGTCAAACTTTCATAGCAAGACTTTCAAGATAGCATTAATGTCTTTCAATTAGCTTACCAATGACAAAAGCAACCTTGATAAAATCAGCCAAATATGGGGTGAAGGTCATGAAGATTGACAGTTGGATCAAATTGTAAAGCGCATTAACCATTTTCGGAAATCATTAGAGTGTGCCTATCCCAAGCCTGGCCTCACCCTGTCTTCCCATCCCATTATTGTAGTGTTAAATGTGACTCTAGCCTCAAGCAGTTTTTTATTAATTTGTGGGGGAAAAAAATTCAGAGTTCTCAAAGCTGAAACACTTACTATCGTGAACTTTTGCCACAGCACATTTCACAGATTTTAAGAGAGAAGAGTACTGAGTCACAGTAACATACCTTAGCTTTGCTAAAGGTTTCAAAAATACTTTCATAAAAAAAATGCCTTACTTGCAACTTTATTATGACAGTTACTAGTCAGGGATGCAGTTGTGTTACTACCAACAATAACACAGCCCAATAACACAGGACATCAAGACCATTCAGTATTTGTATTCCAGGCTAAATACATTACATGAAAGAAAATAAATATTGTGCCACTGTGAAGTTGAAAAACAACCATTGTGTGAGTACCTACCTTATGTAGTTTTTTTGTTGCTTAAAATTGGAAATGTGGTCAGAAGTGGGGAAATGGGGATCTATTTGTTGGTCATACTCATACTCATATTTTTTTCATGCTTCTTGTCTGGCTTTTGCAGTTATCCAGACCTAAAATGTTCCTTTAATATGTTCTTCCTCTTATGCACAAAGGGGGTCAAAAAGTAAAAGCTGTTCTTGCATACAGTTTGGTTTTCATTTGTATCTCTAAATGTTTGCAATGGTAGCAGGATAACTGCTAGGTTGTCTACAGAGATGCCTGCTAATTTAAACATGAAGTTATCCATTGCAGCAGGTTCAGCCACATTCCCTCTCTTGACTTAAAAGTTAAAAGCTTAAAAGTACTTAGCTAGGATTTCTGAGTTCTTTTTATGAATTCCCCTAGTGGTAAGATAAAATGCTTAGTTTATCACTTTTATTCTGAATTTTGTAAAAGTCTACTTAAATTTGTAATATATTCCATTTTAATGTGTTAGTGTCTAAAAACAATTAAATCTTATTCAGAGTTGTATGAACCTCTTATCCAGCATTCAATGATACATGGGCACAAACAACATATGTTGAATTTTGCACCTTGTGCACAGATAGGGCACTTTGCACCTCAACCTTATACCACACACTTTAGACCAACAGCTCATTGGCTTTATTTCTACACTTCTATGTATTGTTGTATTTTTTTTCTTACTGAGTTTGGTATATGTATTATCTGTTACCTGCCAAGGGACTACATATGCAAATTAGCTGTCCTGCATATTTATGCGTATTTTATCCTGATGTTCATTAATTTTCTGTGTCCCTTTCAAATAAGCATTGAATGTATCCTCATTACGTATTTTGTTAGGTGATGTTCTTATATTACCCCAAGAATTTTCAAAAATGTTCTAAATCAGACGAATCTGTTATTTTATTTTCAGTAAGGGTGCGGTTCATTTAGTTGCCTGTCATCTACTTCTGGTGTAACACTGGTGGAAAGCAGTGAAAGAAGTCTATAAACATGACTTATTAACAGGTTAATAAAACTCTTATTTATGACCTCATCTGTGAACATTTTTGCCTGAGTCAGTCAGATTTTTCATCTTCAAAGGTGGCCTTGTTTAACAATTAAAAACGCAACTTCAATGATCCCACGCTACCTTATGACATCATCAATCTATGTCAACTAAATAACAAAAGAACTTTTGTTCTCATTGTTCTGATTGGGAGAACTCTACTGTTAGAAACCCGAAGCCCAGTATTTAATGTTGATAGGTTGAAAAAAAAAAAAACTACATGCCAGAGTTGCTTCAGAACAAAGAAATCCGCATAGTGCCAAAATGTAACCGCACTTGATAGCGTGCTAATGAGTTGTTGGGTCTTGGCAGATTATGGATGGAAATGCTCCAGTTCTTTCAGCATGTGTAAACAAAGAATTATTGGAGACATGCCATCTCAATAAGGATGTTCACTGCTATGACAGGTGAAAATGTCAGAAGGCTTAAAGATCTATTTTCACATCCAACATCTTTCTAGTGCTTACAAAAGAAGTCTGGAACATGTTAAAAAAACAGGTTTTAAATATCTTTTAAATGACTTTGAGCACCTTAGATCGACTTAGTTTTTATATGTTTCTATGAGACTGGCCCCTGATCTTTCCAATAACACTTCAAGGACTTTCAGTGTAGTTCATAAATGCAAATAAAATAAAATAAAATTGGTTTTGTGAAGTGTACTGGTTCTTACCCCCTGTGGTGTCCCACAGCCCATCAGTGACTTGGATTTGCCAGCTCTGCACATCAGCTCCCACA
Organism: Acanthurus tennentii; assembly: GCA_029783805.1. Classification (NCBI taxonomy): domain Eukaryota; kingdom Metazoa; phylum Chordata; class Actinopteri; order Acanthuriformes; family Acanthuridae; genus Acanthurus; species Acanthurus tennentii. Next base: position 18,990,375 of record JAPZDZ010000007.1, on the reverse strand, counting down.
GATTTGAGGGAGCATCTTGCAGCTGGATACTCATGTGGACACCACCAGTGAAGTCCGCCAAAGCCTCAGCAGGAGTTCCAGCACTCATGTCGGAGTAGGAACCGCACACCCTGACATAAATGGATTACAGTTACTGCAACATAAGACAAGTTCATGTTTAAAAAGGGCAAGTTTCTGTCTAAGAAACAATGTACTCTGTTTTCCATACTTGGCATAGGCTTTTTCCAGCAGAGCAGGCCAGAACTCAGTTGGGTCTTTGGAGTGAACAAAGATCAGTCTCCCATTGATTGTTGGTAGTTTATCATCAATGATGACATCCACCCACCTTCCAAAACGCCAGAACTGATATAGGAAAAAGGAGAGAATGGGAAGAGGGCTTTTTTTCTGAGATATGTACTCTTAAACAGCATTGACAAATACTGTTGACAATGACCGTTGGTTTACCCTAAAGTGGAACAGCCCACAGTATTCCTCTTCAAACTTTTGCTCAAGAGGAACAACTTGCCCAAGGATGAATTTCTGAAATGTCAGAGCACCAATTGAAGCAAGGAACCAGCAGTTTCCTGAAAAAAAAAAAGATTTGCTAGAAATGAGTATTCAGCAGGTATTGATTTGATTATAAAATGTGCACAGAAGGGTTTCCAGATTTTAAAATGTTGAGATTAGTAGCACAATCAAAAGGGCAGAAAACACTGTGGTGCAATATTTTGTGTCATGCAATGAAGCAGTTTACCAATCATTCCTTGACCAAAATCAAACCTGGAGACCCCATCAACGATAAAAAATGGATTGGGAACCAGTTTCTGAAACAGAGGACCATTGACAGCACATTCTTATTTAATATCTTTATTTGATATCTATTTATTTTAATGTAAGCAGTATGAGTGTCCCTGCCATTTACACTCGACAAACTAAACACTCATTGCTGTTAAAATGTGACATGGTTTAATGTCTTCAGTCACTAAGACACTCACCCCTGGTCTCAGCCACTCCACACATCCCAGGTCCTCAGGAGTAAGTACCCCTTGGCCGATGGACCTCCTGTCTGGTGGGAACATGTCATCGATATACCTTACCTGCTTTGCGAGACAGTACTGTTTCAGCTGCTTATAGTCTTGATTGAGGAACCTCTCGGGCTTTTCAACAGTTCCCATGCCATTTTTCTTGTGACGTGCATTTACGATGTTCATACACACACCAGGTGGAGGCATTGTTGCAGTACTTGAGCTCTGTGCAGCAGATAGAACCATGTAGCTATAACTGGCAGTAGAACTGGACCAACATGCACAGAAACAATAAACAAATAATGTGCAACCAAAGAAATTACAGCAGTACTTGAATAGAAGGGACTTTTGATTGCACACTTGATTTTAAACATTGGAAACGGTATCTACAGTTAAACAATACACTTTGTATAGTTAAATATATCCCACTAATTTGATCATAAGTAATAGGTAGAAACAAATAATTCAGAAAAAGAGGCATTGATAAAGTGTATGAATGCTTTGGGATATTGTTTAGTTGAAAGCATTATTTTCTTAAACCTTTTGCATATTCTCCTGCCCTTCATTCTCACTACAGATTAAAGCTGCCTTTTTGAGCCTAGAGGTAAAACGAGACCTCACTGCTTGCTGGTACATCATAACCTCAATATTATGCCATAAATGAACCTATTGTTTAAGTTGTTTAAGTGTTATCATTCTGCAACATATCTGTATTCTTATACTCTCTACATAGTTCTCATACATTCAACTGAATCTTTTAGAAAAAGGGGAGGAATAAGGTCATCAAACAGTCAGTGTGCCTGGCAATGGTGAATGCATTTCATTCAGATTCTTTTCAGCACAATGAATTGTGCATAATCGGTTATTTACAGTAACAAACTGCAAACCAAAAAGGCCAAAAAATGCAGTGCAAAATAAAAATAAAATAGAAACAAAACTCTTAACACTGTGAAACAAAATCACTGCAAAAATAATTTTAAAAAAAGTCAGACATCTGCACCATGAATTTTAATCTCAAGCTAATGAGCCTTAGCTGCACACTGGAACTGAAAATCGGGCAAAAGTTTTGCTGCTTTTTACCAAACACATGCACACAGGAAAGAGGAAAAAAACATGATTTTTATTCGTTTCACATGAAACATAATACATTTAAGAGAAGAATTTCAATATGAATAAAAATGTTAAGTTAATATTTATATTATCTTTTATTGGACACCTCTGTCACATGTCCCACTCACGTTATGTTTATTTCAGAATTAAGTCCACAGTACAGAAATTAGACTTTAGAGACTGCAAGATAAATTAAGATAAAACACACTGTACATTGGTTGGTTTGCTCACTGTCCCATTTTGCCTACCATTGAGACATTAGCTACACATGAAAGAATGCATTTTACAGTTCAAACATTTGCTAACATGCACGGACATGGTCCTTCCATAGCGTGTTTTTTACTGACAAAAAAAAAACTGAAGCTTTTGGGTAACAAATTCAGTACTAACTTTTTTTTCAGTTGTTTTTCTATCTGAGCCAAAAATAACTACATTAGATATTGCAATAAGGAATTGAAGGTTGCAGGCTGCTTTCTCCTGTAATTGCCCCACTGTGTGGTCAATCACAGCTGTAATGTTACATGCTCTGACAATATGTAAATATCAAAATGTAACAGCATTTACTGTACAATGTCATATGCAATAACAGTATTTAAATGTCTGACAACATTGATTTTGCATCTGAGACTGGGCCCACAGCAATAACAACACCAAAATCACCGAACTGTGAAGTAAAGTGTAAGTTGATCTGTTTTAAAATGGTACTTGTATATGAAGATCATAATCTTACCTGACCAGCAAGAGAGAGGGAAAGGGTTGAGCCTGGGTGGAGCAACAAGTGTGAAAGAAAAAGCTCCAGTTCTTTTATAACACCTGCTAACGCCCGAGGCTACCTCTGTGAATATGGGATGTTCCCTTATGTAACTCTGCCAATTGCAACTTTAGATTTTACTTGGTATAGTCATGTGCGCTATGCGGATATAGGAAGGTAGATTATGGTTTGACGAATAGAAATGCAGAAAGAAAGATTATACAGGAACACTGTGTGTCTCCAAGAAAAGAACCCTGTAATTACTTTACATTCAAACAAAACCTGTATGTGCATGTTGATGAATTCCGTTCTTTCAGGCTCACCTAATGTACAGATGATTTATTTTCACAGTAGTAGTAAGGACATAAAACTGTCACATGAACATCACTCAGATATATCTTCAACTATTGTTGTGTATGAAATCACAACAAACTTGTGTCTCAGGGTGGCCGGCAGCCCTGCGGTGGCAGAAATGCTTTCAGGATGGCTGTGGTGTTCTTTTTTTTCACAAAGTACTAAGTAAAAATAGTAAAGCAGAAATAGTGCTAATTTAAAGTAGTACTACATAAATTAGATAATATAAGATATAAGAAAGATAATATAAAGTTACCAAATGTCACACTTATATAATGAAGTTCCATTCATGTTGTGCATGTTATCCTATTGGTGGTGGTGGAGGGAGTGTATCCAAGCATACATCAGGTGAGGGGCAGGCTGCATCTATAGCTGATCCTTCATAAGGCGCACAATGGCGAAACATCCACGTTCTCTTTAAGCATATCTTTGGGCGATGAAAGCCCTTCTAACACAGAGGGAAAGGTATGTATACATACCATGTTTACAAGGATTATCACATAACTGTCATAGTGGTTCAAGAAAATTATGGGTTTTCATGATGTAGTGCTAAAAAGTCTGTACTTAGTTTTAAAAGATGAAAAATAAAAGATGCAGAGAGCAAAGAACTCTGGCGCGTGGTGTGTAGTAGGTCTAACATATTTTAATGTTGGGTGACACTTGAAGGAACAAAATAAGTTGAGAAAAAAAGTTTAAAAAAAGGAACTTTTATGATCTTGTCTGTCTGATCTTTATGAAGTGATTATGGTTTTTTATGATTCAAACTAATGTCCTGGAATATTTTCAAGTATTTTATGCCCATTTTTTCTCATGAACATGTAAAAAGAGCGCAGCAGAGGGAGCTGTTCACATCCTGTATTGCAAATTTTTAAAAAGTGATTTTAAAAAGTATATTACTTGTAGCCCATTAGAGTGTACGAACTGTTGTCCTAAATAGTGGACTGTATATTCCAGTGTGTGAGTTTATAATTGTGTGAGTAGAAAAACAGTAGCATCCTCTGGTTGCTCTTTGTACTGTTTTTAGCCACTGGAGGGCAGAAAACAGTAAGAACCTTAAGTTGCTTCTTGTCATGGTTTTGACCACCAGATGGCAGAAGTGCAAAACTATTCTGTGTTCAAAACTCTGTAAGCACTGATGTAAAAACTTCAAAAAACATCATGAATTATACACTCAGTTTATGAACCAGGCTATCAATATCTCAAATAAAATTCAACCTTTTTATGCAACATCTTATAGTTTGAGTGTAGAACCTCTGCTGGACAGAGAAATTACTCAGCAGTGTAAAATCAAAAAAATTTACCAATTGCTGTCAAATTCAACACTACACACTTTTATTGTCTCCAAAGTTTATGTGATTAGTGAAGTAGACCTGACAGTGAATATCTACAGGCAAGATCTAAAGGCATAGACAGACAATTAATGTGCCCTGACCAGTACAGGTACAATCATTCTGTTTTGTTTTGTTTTTTTACTTGTAGGAAATGGTGTGTATGGTTTAGCAGTTAAAATGAGCCATTTTCAGTCTATTATGTGTTTGTATAATGTCTTCATTTTGTAAATCAGAGTAAAATAGTTGGCCTATATTATTATTGTAAAAGAAAAGAAACATGCAGCAATGCAAAAACCAAATCATTTTAAAATACAAACAGAATACACATGCAGTCTAGCAAAGTTAATGAAGGTGTTTAAGCTTCACGTTACATATTTGTAATATTGTCTTTTCACAGTATTAAGTTTTGCAAAGCAACAACAAAGTTACAAAGAGAAAATACCCTGTAGCTACACTTTGAATTGTGCAATGGCTTACTTGAAGAGGAATACATCTTATACATCATTTAAACAAATGAGAAGAAGAATCTCTTATGAGGTTATCTTTTCCTGTGTTCATGGATGAATTGCACAGTCAGTCTCCCTTGTTGGTTTAAGTGTACATTGAGATGTAAATCCACTGAAAACAAAAGAGGAGACAAGTTATTAATGCAACATTTAATTAGCTTAACAGAAAACAGGCACCATGAATTTCTGCTAGAACTCTCTTTCTCTCCATGTTTTAAAAGATGTAAGAGAAGAATAAGGAGAGCAACGGCTGTAATGCTGTCTGTGAGGACGGGTGAGTGAAAAGCACATGGCTAATGTGGGAGGAGAGAGCCATGCACATTTTTATATGATATAATCATATCAATCTGCTTATGGCAACAATCTCATCGATCATCTCTCATACTTTGTGTACGCAGGGCCTAAATTTGGATGATAATTATAACTATGATTATAACAATATATTATAACTATATATTGGTTTTTATTCTTCGTGCATCAGCTGACACATGAAAGGGACCACAGAGTCTTGCCAGATTTGTCGCAGTTAGGAGGGGTGAGATGATTCCTGGTAACCAAACACTTAAATCCAAGTAGACAGGGAGTCCATAAACTATTTAATATTAAAAAAGGTGAAGTTTTTAAACATAAAAAAATCAAATGAGTTACAATATTCCAAGTATAACCAATGTAAAATTGTTTACAGAAAAAAAGGGCAAAGTGAAGTTTCTTTTAAACAGCCGTTGTGTGTTAAAAGCTCTAACAATTAACTGCTGAAGATTATTACCTCACTCTCACGAAGTTTCATGGCTTTTCCATCAGACAGTTGTTGGAAGATTTCTGTTGATCAACAAAAACATTGTAACTATATTTAAACCTTTTAAGCCATAACTCTTTTTAAATTGTGTAGCTGCACTAGATTGCTTGCCTTTAATTAAAACTTTCAATCTTTTTAACATTAGAAAATGTATTTTACTTATCTTCAAGAGGGGAGTAGTAGACAGTCATTTGTTATATATTGTTACATAATGTCATTATTTGCCTGCCTTTACTTACTTTGCATGCACTCCAAGCGAAGGATGAGGCTGATGAAACTCTCTAGCGTCACATGTCCAGAGGAGGCAGCATAGCGTATGGCCATTAAGTTGAGCATGTCATCACTGATCGACATTTCTGTTCAACACACACACATACATACACACACACACATTTTTATTGTGGCATTTAGTCAAACCCACCTACATTTACAAGATCTTGGAGTGCTTTAAAAATCTGATCCACTCCAAACAACTAAAACATAAATTCCTCGGTATAGAAGATGAAAAGCTTAAATTCACGTTATATTCCCTCTTTAATGTTGTTTCTTCTCACATTGACAGACTCAGCTTTGCTTGATCAGTCTATGTCATGCAATTTGTCAAAGAGGAAGAGTTTGTGATACACACAGTAAAACAGCAAATCCTTTCTGTCCTCCATTCAACACCAATCTCTTTGTTGAAAAATGTTCTTTCCCTTTGTGTTTATGTTTTATATTTTTATTAAGTTTCTCAGTTTTGTTTTAGGACTGACTTGTAGATGGTTGAGTGATTTTTCCCCTGTAGTTGTAAACCATTCAATACAAACACAATCAAAGGAAGCTAGTCTACCTGAAGCTTCAATTGCATTCCTCAGCTCACTGAGTGACAGTGTTCCTGTTCGTGAAACATCAGTGAGAAAGAAAATGTCCTGGAAAAGGAGAAAACACCCACAGTCATCACCAATATCTTAAACATCTATGTTTAGACTTTTATGGTTTAATGGTAAAACAAAAAGTCTGCTGTACTGTTATGTAATTAAAACAAGCTTTTACCTTGTACATGTTGACCTTATTCCACAAACGAACAAATTCTCTATCGTTCAGTTTGCCAGTGACTGATGTCTTTATAACCCAGAATTAAGGTAGAAATACTAAATATATTAACTTTTTATCAACAAAAGGGCAGACATGTTTAGCACAAACAGTATCAATGTGTTAGTTACAGTTTGTAAATTCTACCAAACTAAAAAATAAATGTTACATGCATCTATCAGGATACATCCATCAGAGCAACCATGCTTCGACAGGCATCAATGGTGAAGCCTCCAGATTTCAAGTCCCCTAAGAAATAGAAACACACAAAAAAAGCCAGAGAAAGAAAAAAAAAGAAAAATCAGCATGTGACATAGTACATCCTAAATCCTATAATAATCCTATCCTATAAAATCCCATAATATAGCAATGTGCGTGCCAATTAAAACTATAACATTTATAAGTGCAGTGTATTCATAGAGTGTATGGGCAATTACTGATTTTTTTATAGTCAAAACCTTTCAGGATATTGTTGTTCAGCAGCGTTTGGAGCTGCTCAGCATCCACTTCTTCATACTGAAAATGTAAAAAACAATATGATTAACTGTTGTAAACTTCGGCTATTTATTACTTGTGGATATTTTATTATGTATTAATCCCTCCATATTATACATAGTTATTTGTCCCATTTTTTACATAAAGATATTAATTAAAATCAATAGCTTTAATGATGCTTGTATGCAAGGCACATATAAGTGAGGCAAAAAAGACCTTGTCTGAGTATTGACGGAAAAATCGTTTCTTATTTTCATCTTCCTCTGCATTTGCAATGGATTTGGGCTATGAAGAAAAGTAGAAAAGGAGTTATCAGAGGAACTGAGTCATTTTACTACAATAAAATAAATGCACTTTATAATAAAATTAAATTAATAACATTTAACATATCAGAATAATGTAACCACCAACAATATTTTCTCACCTTTTCCACTGGTTCATTTGTACTGTAACCAGAGTTTTCACTGTGAGGAGAGACCAAAGATATTCAACATCTCGTAAATGTGTTTTATTTTTGCTCTATATAAAACACTGGTAATGTGAGACATGTAACACGCAGATTATTTTTGGATGATTTTGCATAATGTTGTGTATTATATTTGCAGTTTTGACATGGTAAGCAGTGGATTGAGAGAGTGCACATACTAGCCATCGGTCTCTGATTTGGACATGATGGTCAGGATGAAGCAGGCTGTCTCGTTGGCATTGAAGGTGGATGGTACGATCAGGTATTCTCCAGGCTTCAGCATGAAGAACTCCATCACATCACGTGAGTTAATGTATTTTTTACTTTGGGCAACAGGTGCTTGGCTGCTGAAGAAAGAGGCTGGGAACTTCCCCTTCTGTCCCTTGTACTGTATAATAAAATGAAAATTTAAGTTCACCTCTGTTCTCAGTTTATATCATTTATCAGAATGGTTGGCAAACATGATTGAAGGCTGGGTTAAAACTTCCTCTTACCTTTTCAGTCACCTTAAGGGGAATCAGCATAAGATGAGGTCATGTTGGGGGGAAAAAGGAATTCAATTGAAAAGTGTTAATGTTTTAGTTTGCATAAATTATCATTATAATATGTATCAAGTGATTTGAAACTCTGACCAAGGCTTTAAACTGCCTTTTTAGCCAACTGTTGTCCAACCTACAAACATGCTGAATGGACTTGGACTTGGACTTTTTTATTACTGTGTTTTTATACGGAGTCCCTGTGTTGACTCCTGTGATATTTGTGAATCTGTCAGCGGTTGAATGTTTAAAGCCTTGTTAACCTGATAAATTCACTCCTTCATTCACTAACTCTTATCTATAATTTTTAGAACCCACTTTTATTGTTATTGACATAGTCACACGTGCAGAGTCATATTAGTGAAACTCCCATTTCATGACAAGTACCAGGGTGTGTTCATTCCCTCATCTAACCTTACTTTGAAAGTTCAATATTCACTTTTAATGTGTCATGTAAACTTAAGCAAAGCAGCTTAAACAAAGTGTTAAGTGAGGTACATCAGTGTTATTGTGAAAGTATATGTTTAATACTTAAGATTTCAAATATACTGCGTGATTAACTTTTCATGAATATTTTGAGTGTTTTGTTTTTGATTTTTTTGGTTTTCTCTGCAATTAATCAGCAATATCCATTCAATGTATTTACACAATGTTAATGCCTTGCTGAGGAGTATCCTTTATTTCTAATGTTATAAAAAAAGAAAAAATTCACAGAAAACAATACATGTACAGTATTTATAATATGTACTACTGTTTGACCTTTCATCTCAGTGAAATCAGTCATGTTTACTGTTCACTTACACTCCTACAGCTTCCATCAGAGCTGCAATATGTTGGGTGAAATTGAAACTGGTGTGTACTGTTTTTTGTAGCAGATAACAGAATTTACAAGTTACTGCAGGTTTTATCTGAGTGAAGAAGGTCATCAGTTGTGCATCTGTTAAAAAGAAAATGGCTATTTTTTGGCTTTTTACAATTAGTTTTACATGTTTGAGGAAGTAATCATTGGTGCATAAATAGTGCTGCTCACCCTCCCCTGTGCTGGCCAGAGAGAAACACACTTTTTTAATGATATTTGATCTCCAATATGAAAAATACATATCTCTGATGTAAAAATATTTTTATCTTTAACAAATAAAACACAAACCTCAAAGACAGAAAATCCAATGTGGAGATTTTGGACCAGGCGTCTGTTCCTCTTGTCAGGCTTTTGCATGAGAAACACCAGTACGTTTTTTTCATCATGTTTAGGATTTTCACCATGAACCTTGATGCGATATTGAGGGTTGGTCCAGAAACTGTCTGAAAGACAAAGAAGAAATTTTTTTTTATTTGCATTGTATTATTTATCGAAGAGAGATGTGAGATGGTTTGAATTATTCAGCAAGACAGACCCTACTGTCACGGTTTGCAGTTTCACCACTGGTTTCTCTGTGTGACCCTGAATGCATCACCACTCACTTACTCACTCCCTTAGCCAACCTCCTCTGCCAATCAGTCTCAACCACCTGCACCTGTCCCCATGTTATATAGGTCTCCCTCTCCCTTTGTTCTCTGCCAGATTGTGGCGCATTCATGCCAAACTCTCCAGCGAAATCTTTTGGACTGACTTCCCAGCTTCGACCCTGCTTGCTTCAACCACCCCTCCTCGCCTCTGTAATGGTAGCCACTTCTGCCCTTTTGTTTTTAAAAGTTCAAGTGGCCTCTGTTTTTCCCTTAGTTCTTTTGTCTGCCTGAGGCTGTGGATTTTTGTCACTGGAAAAGAACATCAGCTCAATTGTCTGTCCTGGAGCTTTTCCCCTATAGTCCGGTTTCTATACCAGAAACTCAAAACTGCCTGTTCATTCCCCACCCTTAACTCAAACTGTTTTTTTGTGGAGCTTTGGAGAAAGACTTCTAACAACTGACATAACCTGTTTTTGCCTTAAGGTTAAATTCCCTGTTAAGACTAAAATAAGGGTCAATACCAATTAAACTCCTGTTAAGTGTGTTTGCATTGGGGTCCATACCCCACCGTTTCACCCGACAGACCAAACTCCTAATGCAAAACATTAGTCAAACATGACCTCTAATCCTTTTTCTATATTGCTTGAAGCACTGCTGAAGTTTGTCTCTTAAATGTCTTGGAAATTTAGTTAATCACATGAATAATTATTCCACATATTGATAAAATACCTTGCTTGGATTAACACAAAGTTACTGTGTTGTAATACTGTAATATTCTGATTTCTTAGTTTACTTTAAAAAAGGGATAAATATAATAATCATGTTAATATGAATATTTTTTCATTTGTTTGAATGTTAAAAGTTTACATCTAATATATCAAGCAAAGAATAATGCTCTTCAAGGTGTCCATTTCCAAGAAGTAATTGACCATGGTCCTTCTGTTAATTCTGGAAAGTAGGCACCCCCAATGGCCTTATACCATTTAAATCACGGTTGCAGTTTATATTTTCATGTGTTTTGCAATCAAAATCTGAAGTTGTCAACAACTGGTGACTCCGATTCCCTTGCAACATTTGAGGGTTGCAAATACTTAAAACAATAATTGCCATCCCCATAGACAGCGACAGGGTCCGACCTACTGGGGCTTCGAATCTTGCTAGCAATGTTAATAGATGTCAAGGTCAAGATCAAGATACATTGTTCAGTGTGTGTAATGTACAGTTGTTGTTGACAAGAGATCAAATACAACATACAAGAAACAACTTGTTAACGATTAAACATCCAGGACTGTACAACTTAATGACAGTTATAGTCCTCAAATGAAACTGTATAAATGGAAAAACAATAAATCTTAAAATAATAATAAAAAAATGTGGTGGAGAGTCAAAAGGTGACTTAAGAAGTCTCACGGCATGAGTAAAATGTGCTTTAAGTGCTACCAGGCACATGTATGAAGTTTCAATACATTTGCCTCTGAGGCAGGGGGCACAAAATGATGTATGTTTAAATGTTAGTCCAGATATCCCTAACTACCTCTGTTATTCATGCATCCTCCAGCAGTGGTCCCTGCAACCCATCTGCCCTCATATGTGGAGGTCTTCCAGTGAGAAGAATTTCCATCCAGGAAGTCAGGAGACAGACAGCAGATGTCGAGATCTGTGTAGAATCTGCAGAAGTCTTCTATGGTCATCCTGTTAATTTAAGACAAATGTGAGTCATGATTAGCTTACGTTAAAAATATAAAAAATATAAAAAGCTGTACTCTGTTTGAAAACAGGATTCATTCAGGAAAAAAAAAACATTATTTCTTTACCAATTGAGATGAAAGGTACAGCTGAAATGTTTCATATCTTCAAACCCATTCAAGAAACTGGTGCTGTACCAGTGTCAATGAATGCAAATGAAAGCTTCTTGTAAATGGACACTTGTAAATCTCTGTGTTTTTGTAAATTAGAAAGTCATGACTGAATGACAGACAAGCCAGTTCCACAAGGTGCTTGTGTCTGTAAACATGTTTGCAACCCTGTGTTTAAATAGACAGCTGTCATTCTTGCTTTCGCAACATACCTGTTGTTTCACCTTGCATCACACTAAAAACATGTAGATGTTTGAACCACAGAGGTAACTTTGGTCCAAGCAGAACTTTTTTTTCTTAAATGTATACAAATCTGTTATGTTTTATTTAAATGTTTTCTATTTGTTGCCATTGTAAAGCATATTTGTGAACATATTGCATATAATGCACAGTTTATCACAATTTAAGAGTTTGTGTTCCAGATGTTGTTGTATATGCATGAGTTGGACAGAAAAAGTTTTAAAACTTCTGTTATATTTGCTTACCAAAACTCTCCATCATCAGCCACTGAAAGGCACAATTCACGGTCTGCAGTGCTCACAGTTCTCCACAGAGATGATCTTCAAGATAGTTTGTCATTTACGTAAGAGAGGAGACAGATTATGTGATAATTAGTGGTTTTCAACATTCGTTGGCAAGTTCCAACACAATGTCATGAGGCTTAGAGATGACCCCTCTCAGCTTTCTGCTTCATGCCTACATGAATACAGTGCCGGTGATATTTTCTGTGATGAAAAGACAATGTTTTAAGCTGCCTCCGGGGCATGACATACTTTACAGGGGATTACTTCGCTGCCAAACCTGTTTGGAATGACTAGAGGAAGATTTTAACAGACTTCCATTATCCCTCTTTCAAATGACCTATGTTCATATTATCCATGGGAAAGTACAGTAAATAAACCTGAGGAGATAATATCTTAAAAAAGCAAAAGACACCTGGCTGTTAGACACTTATTGGCTCAGTGTAGATGCGAAAAGTGGTGAACAGCATGCTTGAGTAATGTAGTGATTGCTTGTGTGGCAATAAATGCAAACACATACTTGTTTTGTCTTTGGACAATCATCTTAATATTTCTGCAATGACAGCCACATCCTGGTGAAAAAGTCACTGAGTGACTTACCGATCACTCCAGTCACCGTTCCACTCTCCCTTTCCCCAGGGGTTCCACAAACGCACCAGGCTCACTATCTTCCCTTGGCACATCACCTTACCAGCACAGAGACAGCACCATTATTATGAAAAATATGTATAAAAATGCAATAAATATCAATATCAATCAATCAATAAATCATCTGTTATAAGAATTTCCAAAATGCAATGTTCTGATTGTAATCCTTTACCTGTTTCACACCCGTAATAGAGTAGGCATGGCCTTGGACCAATCCATTAGGCAGTACTGTGTTGTCAGGTGTCTCCTGCAAACCAAACACATTAATAATCACTTACTTCTTTAAAGATACTATGCAGGTGATTTGTTGCGTATAATTTAGTTTATTAACTGAATTACAGTGTGAGACAGCAGTCACATATATGAAATATGTTTATTTCATTTATGTAATGTATATAATACATATATAATATAATGAAATAACATAAATATGTTAATTTTTTTTTTTACAGACTGGTATTGAATTGGTACATGGGAAGGAAAAAATGGTGTCCAAACACTTCTTTTAAAAAATCGGGAAAAAGGAGTTAAATAAACAACAAAGAGTAATATTTGAATATGTTGAAGTTTTACTGTTAAGTGTTTTGCAGATATTTGGTAATTTTCCACAAACAGGTGTGATTCTTAAGTTATCACCTTCCTCTGTTTGAAGTAGACAAGCTACGAAAAACCAGCCAACTGTTAATCACCTAACCTTAATTTTGCAGGTTGCAGCAAGTAGCATCATAATTATCTAGAAATATAACTGTTGTTACAATCTTTCATCTGACTCATGGCAAGAGAACCTTTTTTTTTTCAGAAAACTTGGGCTGCACTAATGATACCTTACATTACATGATTTTAGCGCCAGGCCTAGTAATCATATTCCAATAATCTTTTTTGAAACCACTTTCTCCAACAAACACGTAACCAACTCTTTATCAGTTTTTTCAGAAGATCAGACTTTCTTTGTGCATTTGGCTGCAGTAAATGTGAAAGATTAGCTACTTTCTGGCCTCTAGTGCAGCTCTTTGTGCACTAGACATAAAAGATAGAATGACCAGCCAGAGTTGGTTCCAGAGTAGGTTTTGTGTGGTATACTGGTCCTTACCCCCTGTGGTGTCCCACAGCCCATCAGTGCCTTGCATTTGCCAGCTCTGCACAACAGCTCCCACAGGTTCGGAGGAGGGTCTGGCAGCTGGATACTCATGTGGACACCACCAGTGAAGTCCATCATAGCTTCTGCAGGAGTTCCAGCACTCATGTCGGTGTAGGAACCACACACCCTGACATAAATGGATTACAGTTACCGCAACATAAGACAAGTTCATGTTTAAAAAGGACAAGTTTCTGTCTAAGAAACAATGCACTCTGTTTTCCATACTTGGCATAGGCCTTTTCCAGCAGAGCAGGCCAGAACTCAGTTGGGTCTTTGGAGTGAACAAAGATCAGTCTCCCATTGATTGTTGGTAGTTTGTCATCAATGATGACATCCACCCACTTTCCAAAACGCCAGAACTGAACAGGTCAAAAAAAGAATGTAAAAGTTTTTGTCTTAAAATTCAATCCATGTATTACAAAATGACAGTGTACATGAAAGCAAAACATGTCACTGTAAGTGTCATGATGTTTGACAGCTCCTGAGTCAGTGTGTTGTCGGTAATTATATTAGTTGAGTGAGAGTTGTTCTTCTTCGCACTGTTATTCTTAACAATTCAAATTATATAAACAGTGTTGGATAGCTCTTTTCACACACAATAATCCCTACATACTGATAAATTATAATGAAATAAAAGTACCAATGTTTATGGCTAAAGGCTACAACTGATAGACATTACCAAGTCACTTGTAGTTTTTTAAGGCACGCTCTTAGTCACTTTAAACCTTCCATCCGGTATTTAAGAGAAAAACATGCTCAGATACTCTGATGTGTTTGCAGTGATAAAACATGTCACTGCATGAGCATAAAAAAACAACTCCTTTGTTGGTTTAGCTGTACTCCCTTTGAAAATGACTCTTCTGGTTTGCACAGTTTTATGCCTATCAATAGATCTGAGAATCAGTCCTTGAAGCTTATAGTCATTCAGCTTCAGCCTTGAACTTGAAAAAAGCAGTTTGTGAAACCATCTCACTTTTGATGCTTTGAGGCGCCAGAACAGAGATTTATTTAGCTCAGTTGTTGGACTACAATACTGCTATTGTATGTTTATGCATACCATGGTTAGGCTGAATTTAAACATTTCATTCGTGTCATATCAACACTTCTAGTAAATTATCAGGAGCAAGGGGGCAAAGTAAGCTGCACCCATGCTCAGTCCGACATCTTCCACAACTGTAAAATAAACTAATATAATAGTTAATCTAAAGCAAACATAATCATCCAGAATATATATATATTGAAACATGTGGTTATGGTAAATGTAACTACAATCAGTAATTACTTGCCACTACAGTGATCTAACTTAATGAGACCTTATCCACAGAGTTTGTCATGAAATAAAATTTAAAATTTAAATGTAAGGAAGCATGTGAGAAATGTACAAAGCCAACATTTTTTTTTTATTGCACTCAGTTTGCCTCAGGAGACTTCAAGGTGTGATTGTTTTGTCAACACATTGTTTCATGTCATTTGCTAAAGCAAATAGGAAGTGTGTGATGGTCAAATAAAAACTGCATTGTGTGTACATCATTTTGAAAACATAATTCAAATCCTTTAATAAATTATGGTGATGGGAATGAATTCTTTCATAAACACAGTGTATCAAAAAAAGTCTGACTTAAATCATTAATAAATGGAGTAATAATGAAAAGTAAATGGCTTAGTTATAATGATGAGTGGTGCTGTTAGTAATTTACCCTGAAGTGAAACAGCCCGCAGTAGTCCTTATCAAACCCTTGCTCTACAGGGACAACTTGCTTGAGGATATCCGACTGAAAAGTCAGCGCTCCGATTGATGCAAGAAACCAGCAGTTCCCTGAGTAAAACACAGTCATTAAGTTGTCAGAAAGACAAAAAGACACTAGAAAAATGTTCTGAATGAAGAAAATTTTTCATACCAAGTATTCCTTGACCGAAGTCAAACCTTGAGACCCCATCAACTATAAAGGCTGCATTAGGAACAATTATCTGGAAGAGACAGATTAGCTTGTTAGGTTAGCTTGAGAAAACTCTTTAAAGATTTAAATGACAGAGCAATTATCAGTAACTGCAATTCTATTAATCATACTGACAAGATCTCCATGTTTAAACAACAATGGTGGAGTTTGTAGACACAATCCACAGTATTCATACCACACAGACAAAAATCACATTCATTATTTAAGCTAAAGTCAGGGATTTTTGTCTTATTTTATCCACAGTGGGAAGAAGTGGAGACACATCATCTACTTTGATTTCCAGTCATTGTTCTGAACATAGATTGTATTTGAGTTAAATGCACTGAGCACTGAATGTTTGCTCTTTACTGGCAACAACTACAATAAATGATATTATTGATTAAACATTAACACATTCAGTGTGATATGGGTTTAGTCTTTCTGAGACACTCACCGCCGGTCTCAGCCACACCACACGGTTCAGGTCAGATGGACTCAGTATTCCTGTGCCAATAGAGCTCTTGTCAGGTGGGAACATGTCATCTATGTACCTTACTGCTCGGCAGATACAGTACTGTTTCAGCTTCTGGTAGTCTTGGTTGAGGAACCTCTCAGGGTTGGTGGGGCTCCCGTAACCATCTTGCTTTTGACGAGCCTCCAAGATGTTCAGACACACACCGGGAGGAGGCATTTTTGCAGTGTTTGGGCTCTGTTAAAAAATCAGATCAATAATTTTTTTTCTAGTAACAGCAGATATGAATAAATTATTGATGGATGCAGATGAGAGAGGAATTAAAGATAAAGCCACAAACAGTAAAATAACATTTGTTCCTCTACAAAATGCTGAAACAGCTTCAGTGTATCTTTTCACACAGTGTACAGGTGGATCTTTGCTTTAGAGCTAAATACTGTTCTGCCAGAACATATTTAAGTGATCAAATCAAATGAATTCTTGCAGCAGAAATGACTTATTTCACTAAATTAAAAACTTTTTTTCTTTAACTCTCTTTTTTAAATTCATGCCAAAACCTTTAAAGTAGCAACTGACATGAAAATCATTACTTTAAATTAGGGCTGTCGAAGTTAACTCGTTAACTATGCATTAACTCAAACTCCTTTTAACGGCACAAATTTTTTTAACGCGCGATTAACGCATGCACGGTCTGTGCCTTGCCAGCTCCCGTAGTTTCAGGAAGTGACACTACAATAACATTACAAACAGTTACAAAGCAGAAATGAATAAAGAAAAGGGACTTTTAAATGGAATGTTTAGCTTTAAAGTTTTGCCAGATGGTTCTCTGGACAAAACAAAAGTAATTTGTATTTATTGTCAATGTAAAAGGGCAGGGTAAAAAATTCCGTTAATAACTTGTTAATAAACACGTTAACTCAGGACACTAATGCGATTAATCCTGATAAAAAATTTTAATTGACTGACAGCCTTACTTTAAATGTTAAATTTCATGTTATTGTTAAGAGCAAAATGTTAATAATTAATAGTATATAATTAGGGTTGAACTGACAGAAAATGAACATTAAGAAAACTAAACTTGTACAAGAAGCAAAATGAAGTGCCACATTGACAAGTGCTGATGATGAAGAGGAAAGGAAAGTGAACAAAAAGTTAATCAATTGCTGCTTTATTGGACCCTTAAAAACATTCTAAAATAGACAAAAATGACATCGACATTATTGCAAATTACTCATTATACCATTTTTAAGTATTATAATTAAAATTATTTATTTTCAACAACTGTATTTTTTAGAGGATATGTGGCTTGCTTTGTTTTTGTCCTGAAGCCATGAGATCTTTAAGAAACCTCTTTAAAATCTAAGAGCATTTTTAAGTCACCCAATATTAAAAAAATAAGTTTTAATTCTTCAATTAAATAATTAGAGTAAAAGTGGGTTATATTTATTGTTATCTATTATGTCCAACATGTTATTTACTCAATTACTTAGATTTTTGCTTTAATCAATACATCAGATATGGAAAAAAAATTATTTGTAGGACTATAAGCTATTCAAAAATTATCACAGTTCAGTAGTAAAGGAATAATCAAATAGCAATTCAAGAAAAGTAAAATTTCATTGATACCTCCTATTGATTGAGTGATTAACTGGTTTGCAGCACAAAGATAAAAGATTAATTATACAGCTCTTGTTACATACATACACAGTTTAACTCCTATCAGTGAACGAATGAGAAAGTGCAGAAAGTTTGATGTGAACTTTAGTGGTACCTCTGATTCTTGTAATTGAAATTTGCATGTGCACACTTCAGAGAAGATGAACATAAACTATCTTGCGCAGTCATCAACTATCCCCATCTCAACCAGACTACAGGACCACAAGGCAACAGTTTGTAAGCAATATTTTAGGAGTGTGCCTAATCTTAAATGTTGAAGAATTGGGATGCTCAAATCAAATATAGCAGAAATAGATGACTGCATCGAAGCTGATGTAGTTCATTTCCTCAATTTTAATTTTTTTTTTTCAATCATGCCAGACAGAAAGACCATGAAAGTTAATAACTTTAACCTTTCTGCATAATCACTGCAGATGCATGTAACAAAATATGTCTAAGTCATTTCCTTTAACCTCAGACTGAGACCTTATCAGTCATTCTTAAACTTCAGATTTAATTAAACATCCTTTTTACATATCACTGTGCAATATAAAGCCAAAAGTAGCATCTTTTCTAAGGATGACTATGTTACTAGAGAGCAAACGAACCCCCAAGTCTATTAAAATACGTCCATACTAAACATGCTGCTGGTTTCCTGCAGTAAACAATACTAGGCTAAACTATGTGCCAGTATGCAGAAATGTAACTAATTGTGAAATCTAAATTAGCTGGTTTAAAATATTAATGGCTTTTGATGTTCTTACCTGAGCTTCTCGAGGGAGAAACAGTAGACAAATCTACAGGTGGGAGCAGGGAAGCTTCGTCTCTTAAGTAATGCCTGTAATCGCCTGAGGTTACCAGAGACAACTGGTTCAGTGTTGCTTAACAAGATATGTAATTTATCTTGGAGCAAAGCCCGCCTTTGGTCACCTGCAGTATAATCTTGAAGCCTTTCGCAGAAAGCTGCTGTATGACTGACACAGAGGTACAATAGGAAAGACCAAGCAACCTGAGTAGCTCATACTTACAGCTTCAAAATACGCGTGAGAGCCTTCAGGGCAATAGAGTGCTTGTTAATAATTGGCCAGACATAAAGCTATCATTAAACTATACTATCTGCCATTAGTTTAAATGAACTTTGGCTGACACAGTTTACAGAAGATTTGGTACTACAGTAAAAGTCATGTATGTTTATTTTTACACAAATCTTTTGACCAAAGTTAAAACTAGTGGATAAGATTAGATGCAGCCATCAGCTGTCTTTTTTTACTCAGGAGTGACTGATCTTATTGAAACAGAGCAAGGAAGTGCTGTTGTATTTTGTTATATCTGCAACAATTAATCCTCCAGTATATCCATACTAATATATGTTGTGTTATCATGGACCAAATCAAAAAGCTGTGTGCTGAAGATAAAAATGATGTTTAAGACCAAGGGTTGATGCCCTGGGGAAAAAAAAAAGGTCACCATAGCAGTATTTGTGAGAAAGTTACAATTGAATTTTTGTGTGGTCTAGATGTAAAGTGTCCTGAGACAACTTTTGTTGTAATTTGGCACTTTATAAATTGAATTTGTATTGACTTGACTAGACACTGCTTTTCGTGCCTCCGTCAAAACAAATATAAACCCTCTTGTGCAACGTTGTCAAATCTAATCCTCATGTAGCTTGATGTTTTTTTTTTATTATTGCGCAATGTTTTTTTTCAGTGTTGTGCATTCCAAAATTAATCAAACATATCCATTCCACTCCTTAACTTCAAATGCCATGGGCTTATCAGCATGTTATCACCTTTTTTCAATGTTAGTGAGCAAACTATCATCTTTTCTTTCTTGCCATCACAAACACATGTCTTTCAATAGGAGACACATGCATGAGTATATGTGGCAAGCAACATACAGCAATAGAATTTGTTTTGTTATGGTGTGGTCAAACTATGTTGGTCCTCTAAGTCAAATTTTGAACTGCTGCTTTTTAAAGCCGCCTTAAGTTCTTTGTAACTCTCTCATCGGGATCACAGTGAGTTTTTGGCATAAAAATCAAGTTCTTCTAAGGAAAAGGATCAACGGTGCCAAACTCCATTTCTCAAAAAGGATTGTGGGTGAGAAAAAAAAGGATGCTGGATAGCACCCAATTGAGAGAAGTTCACACATGTTTGTCATCAGTGGATTAGAATACTAGTCTGAAACTAAATTTCCAGGGAAAGCCTCACTTAGGTTAATTGCTCATGTTTGGGCAAGAAAGTCAGAGAAAGAAAGAAGAAAGTCATTAAGAATCAACCTCAAAACCTAACAAAGGTCAAAGGTGAGGGCCCAGCTCCTGTGGCACAGGTCTCTGTACAGGGCCTTGGATATTGCAAGTCTTCTGATTAAGGGCGTTTTTAAGATCAGATCAGATCAGATCAAACTGAAAAAGTCTGAAAGTCAAACAAACAAGGCAGGTGTGAAAGCGCCTTCAATGTGCCAAGACTTATTCTAGCTTGACAGTGCATTGATGATGTATTCATATAAAGGGCTTAAATAATCCAGCAGAGATGTGATTTGCCAAGCCCATGACACAAACAATTGGATTTATTGAAACAAAAAGTTTGACATTTGAGAAGCAGCACACAGATTTAACAGTTAAAACTGTACTTGTTTAACTCAAATAAACATGTTAACTATCTTGTGTGGTGTGAAAGTGGAAGAGACATCAGTTATTTTTAAAGTATATTGGTTTGTAAAATTAGGATGTGAACCATGTTGGTTGGTGCAGCATACAAGGAAGATGGCTCAGGTGGTGGCAGCTGACCCTGCTGAAAGAAAGTGAGACTAACATGGGTGCAGGTGTTTTTGTATTTTTTGAAAGCCCAGGGCAGATGGGCAGGAACTAACTAACAACTTTCTCAGCTCCAACCACCAGCAAGCTCCCAGTATAGAACACACAGCCGAGCATGGCAGACAAGCAGGCAGACAGAGTGGGAGTGATCGCCAAATAGTCTGGTAACAAGGTTCACAAGTCTTGTGTTTGTATGGTAAAAATAAAAGTGCAGCTGCTTAACTCAGCTTTGTGCAAATTCTAAATACAGGAAGAAACAGCTTGCCTGGTTTTGTTCATAGATTAAAAACACATTTAAGCACACCTGTACTTCTAAAATTAAGTTCTGCTTTAATAACTCACTTGCAGATTATATTAGGACATTGATGTAAAAATTTCCAAAGAAAATTAGACAAGGTTGAAGGAAGACCTGTGGAACTATGATCACATATAAAAGATAGGAATCATCTGCTTTTTTCAAAGGTCTGTGCAATCAGGAGAGATAAATAAAATTGCTATGTATATTAACAGGTGATGTGTGATAACTAACTACCCTTAAATTAGTCTATAGGGAGCAGGTCCTCTTACATGGAGTTGACCGTCATTGCCATGTTTCTACAGAAGCCCACAATGGACAAACCAAACACTGGCTCTAAGGAGAGCCTATGGCATTTTTCAAGAGCTCGTGCAACAGATGTGGGTTATATTCCAAGACTGGAAATAGAGGGATACTGAGGCATGTGCCAGTCATATCAGAAAGTCTTTGACCCTTAGACTCGACAGGGAGAAACTGTAATGAAGCAGTCCCTCAAGGAATTCGCGATGTTGTGATTGCAACAATTAACGAAAATTCAACCAATCTCCGTGAATTCTGCGCGACCTCGCAATTTTGGCCAGCCTCCCGTGAGTTCCACCAATCATAGCAGTCCCCAGCGCAAACGTAATGCACATACATCACCGAATTCACTTCCTCGTTTATGGTTTGAAGATGCAGACATGTGCGATAGTAATGTCTCTCACTTACCAACAAAAATACTGCTAAAGACGGTGCAAAACGATTCCCTGATGTTCTTCACGAAAGCGGAGGTAAACTGTTTTGCACCCTGTGTAATATTGTGATGGAACTCAAATGAAAATCATCAATTGACAAACACTTTTACACTGGGAATTATACAAAACAAAGAAAAAAATGCAACTTTTTAACAATTTTCACTGTCCCCCACAATTTCATTGCAACAAATACGCTAAAAACATTGCAACTTTCATCACAATTTCTTTAAAATGCTTGCAAAATCCTGGAGGGACTGATTAAGGGAAATCTCCCTTGATCATCAACAGAATATTTCCCCTGTAATGGAGTTTAGACACTGTTAGTGGCTGTAACATAAAGGCTGAGGGGATGATGGAAGGGTCATATTTTCAAAAAAGAAAACAGCAAATGGTAGGTAAATAATGTAGGTGTGTCTCTGTGCTGTTGGACAGATGGGGCCAACTGATGAAAGTAACTGATATCTCCACTGAGAGCTGAAGAACGTGGCAGCGAGAAGAGAGATAATGCGTGACAAGAGTGAATGGCAGATGGTTAGAGAAATAACCTGCAGGTGCACACAAAGTAATTTTCCTGTTTGAAATTCCAACGTACTGTAGAACTGCTTTGAAATGACTGTCTCCTGGAGCAACAGTTCCTTTAAATGTCAGCATGTTTGTGGAACAACTTGGATTGCCTTGCTATGAAAGTTGGCAGTCACTATTATTTGTCATACCAGCAAGTTTTAAGAAACTTAATCATCACTGGGTATTATCTGTGTTAGTCACCACCCATAAATCAGATCTAAACAAAAGTTGACTTCTATCTGGCTCCTCCACAATTTTGTGCTTAATAATACAAAATAAGAAAAAATGAAAAAAAGCTCTCCAATATATGTGGTTTCAGTGATAAAAACAATAAGACAAAAAGTTTCACAGTACTATATGGTGTAACAAAACAAGGAAGCTAAAATGTAAATTGATACAACAGAAAGAGGATCAGATTGTTTTCCTCATTCATGCCAGCCGTTATCAAACAATCTTTGGAGTGGGTTTTAATGAAAGAAGACGAAGAAGAAGAAATTTTTCATGTAGGTTGTGCACCTCCTGCAATAATATTGTGAAAACCGACAAATTCAGAGATATACACACAGGAAAGGAGTACAAGATGAGGACACTGCTTACATGGAATACTTTGCATGTGATTTACATGTTGATCTGTCCGTGTAGCAAGTACTTCAAGAGCCGAACATCACAAAAATTGAAAACTTGGATTAATGAACATAGTAATTTTAGGACAGGAGCTATGATCATAGGCGTTGACCTTAAAAAGTTATTGTTACAATGAGAATGTTATTAGATTCAGTGTTTAAGAACCCCTGACCTGACTGGCATGAACGAGGACAACAATTTCTCTGTTGTCTCAATTTACATTTTAGTTTCCTTGTTTTGTTACACCATGCAGTACTCTGAAACTTTTGTCTTATCATTTTTATCATTGAAATGACAAGACATTGGAAAACTTTTTTTCATTTTTTTCCCCCTTTGTATCATTGAAAGTGTGATGATCACCTGATAAGCACAATATATCTTATATCAGTTTTTTTCAACCTGTGTGCCGCGTCACATTACTGGCATTCCACGGCACACCTGACAATCTCTCGTGGCATCGTGAAATAATATAATATAATATAATATAATATAATATAATATAATATAATATAATATAATATCATATCATTATAAATATATTATATTATATTATATTATATTATATTATATTATATTATATTATATTATATTATATTATATCTTTTAGACATTGCATTCTAAGTGCAACCCCCTTTTTTACTAGTATATTTAGACTATTTGGACACCACACCAGAAGGCCAGTGCACATTGTTGACTACTACAGTTTAATTTTTTTTTAAAAAGTACTGAATTCAAAATCCTACTTGAGTAAAAATAAAGTACAATCAGGAAACTACACAGTGAGTATCAAAACCAAAATTTCTCAATCTACAGAAAATCAGGCCCTGTGACTGTAAAGCTTCAAGCGTTAAATAAGCAGAAGTGCTTAAGTGTCCTTACACGAGCCGGTTGGAGTGTGATAGCTTTTGAATGATTTGACCCTGTCTGGGATTTACTAAAAAAACTGACAAAGTGACAGTCTCAACCTGAAAGCAAAACTCTGTTAGATAGAGATATAAGAATAAAATTTTACAGGGATTTCTCTGAAGTGGCCAGTACTGAACTGCCTGTACTGAGTTAACTGGGTGGAGGGGTCTCCTACTCTATTTCCTGTAATTGTGGTTGGGGCACTTCCTGTGTTTAAACAAACAGGAAATGTCTGGACTCACATGGGGTTCCTTAGTCCTTGCCATCCAACAAAGTTCAGGCTGCTTAAACACGCACAGGTGATTAACAAATGTGCCCAAACCCACTTTGAAACATGAACAACCAGTGTTCATCAGTGCTTATGGTGATAACTGATTTAGTTCACTCTGCATTGCTGTCCATCCTCCTGGGGAGAAGTTTCACAATTAAGATAAGAACAAAAGACTACTGCAATAAATTATGTATAAACCAACTGCACATTATCATCACTTTTTGTATTTATTTAAGAAAAATAATATATTTACTTGAAAAAGTATTTTAATAGTCTTTTTGGGGGTTGTTTTAAACAAAAAAATGCACTTTTTAAATTTCTATAATGAAATAAACTGATTTTATCCTATAATTTACAATATTCCTATAGAGTATGTCCTGCATATTCTCATCAAGAAATTATTCATATCTTATCTTCTGCAAGACAGCCTGAATTTTGGCACAGAGCCCATCAAAATAAATCATTAAAGGTTTCATCTTTACTAATAATCACACAATTAAAGGAGCAATAAACTAAGTAAAAGCAGATTTTATGCAGCCATTAGTCAAATTAAAAAAAACAAAAACTATTCATAAGAGAAAAGTGGACTGATAACATGTAAAGTTGTTTCTTAATCAGAATTAAAAAGGGAATTACTTCTCTTTAGCTTGCATTTTTCAGTTCAGATTTTAAATGCAGAGGACATGTGATTCCTCTAAGGAGTGGCTCAGTAATGAGAACTTAATAAATGAACAAAGCTCAGTGTTTTCAGCTTTGGGGCAAGTCAAAAGTCATTTCCCTATGAAAAGAAGAGTTTTTTTAAGAAACTGTTTTGACAGCAGGTATATATAAGCAGTATTTGCATGTTTTATGAGGTTGTAAAAAAAAAAAAAAATTTCACTCATTAATTTGATGATTGCTATGTATACTTTTTGTACTTGACTACACTCTTCATCCTGACTGACATAATAATTTGATTTGTTGTCTTACTGATTCTGTTTTTTTTTAAATTGCAAATTCATTATGAGAAAATAAAGAACTTCTCAACAATTTTTATTATGGCTGTGATGTAGTGTTGTAGTACTTGAGACCGGTCTCGAGACCACATTTTCAAGGTCTTGGTCTTGTCACGGTATCGACCGCATTTTTACTCGGTCTTGTCTCGGTCT
>JAPZDZ010000007.1:18927493-18945862 GCA_029783805.1 Acanthurus tennentii | reverse complement strand
GGGACTTCTTAGTCTTTCCTAAATATTACAATTATATAACTAGTGAAAAAATGAATTACAGATATATGAAGGCATTCTTTATTTATCCCGAGGGAAATTGCTGTGCAACAGTAACAATACAAAAAGTGGAAGTAATACAGTGTGAGAGATAGTAGAAATTAAAGCTACCATAAGATAAAATAAGATAAATAAAATAAGGCTAACATAGAAATAAATAAGACAATAACTAAATGCAATGAAATGCAAAGCACTAACAGCTAACTAACATAAAATAGAATAGTAATATATAATAGCAAGTAGCTAAATACAACAAAATGCAGGTTGAATTAAATAAGTACAGGCTCAATTAAATATGTTATACGCTGTACACGCATGATGCCAATCATTCTGAATAGAGACCAACTGCAGCCAGGAAGTATGAGGACACTGCACGTTTCATTATGTTTCTACTCCTGCACACATATTTTTACAGTATTAGTACTGACTCAACTTTGATTTAAGAACTCATGAATAATGCAAATAAAGGACCATATCATGAAATCTTTCTTGTTATCAGGCCTATCTGAGTGGCATCTTAGTTTTCTGTCTGTTTTGAGTCTTTTGCCTTCAGATTAAACCTCAACATATAAAATGCCTAAACTCATGTCAAGCTGCTTAAGCCTGTGCAGAAACAGACTACAAAATACCAAAAACTGCAATGTCATCTACCCTGCAATAATATAACCTGTATTTCATCCTTATCATTCCTTAAGAATTTTTAAATTACATATGCCAGATCATTTTATTTGTCTGCCAAGCCCTCAAAACAAAGTTCAGTTCTCATAACCTGTTATTAATAAGTCTAGATATCTACACACACACACACACTTACGCAAACACACGCATTCACACGTTATTAATAAACCAAATTTTCCAGTGAGACCTGCAACCCCAGTAAAAGGGTAGATAGGAGGAGTTAAGGTACTGTCTCCTCTTCTATTAATGATAAGACAACACTAGTGTTTGATCTCAAACTTGTTGTCCTGAAAATACCTGCGTGTGTGCGTGTGTGTGTGAATGATACAACACACATGTATGGGAGTGTACTGTTGATAAGATGGGGTGGTACAAACCCAACCAGGATTTCACCAGTTGTGACTAACATAATCTCACCTCAGCCAGTAAATATAAGGTCTTTTGTGACCCTAACCAGCCAATCACAGAAGGAGGAGTACACTCTTTGGCAGGGAGCAACCAAAAAAAAAATTTACGTAATCATCTTTAATGTGTGTCAGAAAACCTCTGAGATAATTTAATTTGCCTATATTTATATTGTTTTGCTTCTGTTATCAGTTGTCTTATGTACGTATTATTGGTTATACGTAATATACCCATATTATTATTGTTTATATAAATATGTGCATTAAGGTAAATATAATATATACTGATAATTCTTGTTGTAGTTGCATAGAATTAGAAAAAATAAAACCCACATTATTATTTTTAATCATTATTATTTTGTTAAACTTTTACATCTAACATATAGTTTATTAATTGTGTCCATGCTGGATGATGAAATGTTTGAGGCGGGGCCTTTCCGAATCATCTGTTTTCCCTGAGTAAAGCCTTGCAGGCAACATCTACTTCTGGATAGCAAACACATTCTGATTTATTCCTCATTAGTGTGGACTCCTTGGTGCAAACCTATTCTAAAACAGCCATTACAAAGTGTTTGATTGACAGGACTTTTTGTATGTAATTATATAGTGTTATATGCTGTGAGATTTGTCCTGGGAGACAATTTAAAGTAAAATATTAACACGAAATCACAGGCTGTGACGTCTGTGACATAAACACGGAAGTGAGGGCGCGTCTCCTTTGCTTCATCCAATCAGAAAGTAGGCGTCAGAGCAAAACAGAGTGTCATTGGGTTAAAGTTTGTCCCCCATATTGCTCATATAAATAACAACATCCGAAATCTTGCTAGCATGTGGAGTCAAAACCTGTTAGATAAGTTGCTGGTCCGTGTTCTTATTTAAAGCCGAAAGTTTGCCGAACACCATATTTGTTTACAGTGTACAAGTATGAGCAGCAGCGTGTCTGTAGACAGCGTATTCAGGACCCGCTCTCTCGGTGTGGCCGCCGAGGGTCTTCCTGATCAGTATGCTGATGGTAAAGCAGCCAAAGTGTGGGAGCTGTACATCGGAGACACGCAGAGCAGGACGCAGGAATACAAAAGCTGGCTGGTGTCTTTGCTAAAAGAGCAAGGTGTCCGACGAGTCCTGGATGTGGCCTGCGGAACAGGGTAATGTCAAGCGGTGAGACAGGCTGTGACAAGTTTCAATATGCTGGCGTGGCAGTGAATGACTCACCAAACTCCTTTTTAAATCAGTTCTATTTCATGCATACTCTTGTGTATCAGCAAGTATAACCCTCCTAGTCCAAATTTTTCTATATATTTTATATTTGCACAACTCAGTCTTCAATTCGGCATTCACTTTGTTCACCATTTTTGCAGTATTTACATTAAAATATAAATGTGTTTACTTCCTTCAGGTACATATTTTGATTCGTTGCAACTGATTACATAAAAGAGTTACTCAAAAATTGCAGTTCCAAAATAAGTGCAGAGTTGTATTTGAGTAAACTTAAGGCTGAACTCAATGGTTGACTAAGCATTCATATGGAAGAAGTTGTGGAAAATGCAGACCAAAACTGGGCTCATATAGGTGTGAAGGGGTAAGGCCATTCAGAAAATACAGAATGATTATGCAGCTTCAAAGTAAAATCTACTTTGGTGAGATATGATGTGGACCTGCATGGTGTTTTAATTTCTGTTAGATTGAGTTGTGGAAAATATATAACCAGATTTAAACCTTCATAAACCAATCAGTTTCACTTTGTTGGGGAAAGGTTAAGATAATTCATTATGTAAGAGCAGACAATTGGAATGCCCTTTTTGTTACATTATAAATCAGTTATATATGCTTTTTATTCATAATCAAGTCACTTTTACTTTCCTGGAATTTCAACTCACTGACCTTTTTAACTGTAGACAAAATCCGGATTAGGCCAGAGAATAATGAATGAAAGTGCAGAGTTGCACCAGCCACTGTGTCACTTCCTGCTTCCAGCAGCAGACTGTGACTGGGACCATGAGCTGAACTGCATTGATCAAAGGTGTTCAACGTCACAGCTAAGAAGGTTTATATGGCGTGATCAAAATGTACTGTATTGTGGGAAGAGCTAAAGCTAGCTGTGGAATGTCAATTGTGTATGGTTTCATGGTCAGTGTTGGATGAGCTGGTTCTGGGTTGTTGCAGGGAGTTTTGACTGGTATCCTTCAGCCAGCTGCAGTCTGTTTACTTCTACTGATAGTGTATCTGTGCTGTAGCACAGCAGCAAGCTCATTGGCTAAACGCAGACAGCATACTTGAACCTCGTTGCCTGCCCCCTCCTTTCCCCTCAATTGGTCTTTTTATCTTGGAGAAACAGTGTGAGAGATGCAACTCTATCATCTTATTTTTATCATTTAATAGCATGTACAGCAAGATTTAACTCTAAAAAGAGCATCCATTCAGTGATTTGTCCTTTTACTAGATTTATCTGCAAAATGTACTTTTGAAATGTGTGTCTTTACTCACCTGAAACTATAGTTAGGCACATAATTTTTTGCTGATAAATATTATGGAGCTAATAAGCTTTATCATAACCCCCTCCGATCTCTGTCAACAGCACGATCACTTGCATCTCAAAGGTAAACATCGTAAAGCTTCATATCTCACAGAGCGCTGGCTGTAGGATGAGGGCACACAGACCATGACCCCGTTCTATAGTATGTCTGTAGTTGTGACATGGCCATCTGTGGCGATGTAAACACGCTCACAGTGGAATGAGGTTACAAATGGCCTCACTATTTTTGGCTTTCTAAATGTGCCAGTGATGCCAGAATTTCCAGTTGTTCTGTCACCAGGTTTATAGGCAAATTATGCAAGAGCAGAAGAACCTGTAGATCCAGGTTTTAGTTCAGGACATTTGTAATCATTGTAAATTTCCATTATAATTTTCTTTCTTTCATTTTTTAAAGATTTATTTTACATTAGTTGCAACTGAGCCGAAGCTGGTAAAATAAGTCGCTTATCTTCAAGCACGTTTCACTCTGTATTCTTACACTTAGTTTGGTCTTACTGCTTATCTGTTTCTTTTAATGTTTTTCATGTATGTCTTTGCTGTTATCAATTATCTAGCAGTTACTCAGTAGTTGTCAATCATTGCAGTGTGCTACCTTTTTCTAGGTCAGCAAAGTTGGCACCTGTCTTGCACTCGCATATTTTGTAACATGGACTGTGTGCCACTTTAATACTGTCGTTTGAATATGAATATTTCCACCCATAGCTCTCCCAAACTGACATTAACTCACAACTAATTGCTGTTTTTAGAGTTGTAAAAACTCTAATACCAGAAAATACAATACCAGGAGAGTCCAAACGTGACCAGTTTTGAGGGGGTGTTTTTTGGGTTTTTTTGGGGGGACTAATCCATACAGTGGTGGGGCTCAAATTGATGTTATTTTATCGTGCATGACTTCAGTGTGTAGCAATGCACAATTAAACAACTCTCCCAATGGCTTGAAATAATGCATATTAGGCTGAAATTGATTAGGTGATTAGATGTGGTCACTAAACATTACCATTCATGCTATTTCAACTTGTTCACAATGTCACACTCTTCATTTTGGAAACATTCATCTCATACACATGCACACACACACACACACAGAACACAACAGGTGGAACGGAGTGAAGATACGGTAAATACAGTAGATGATTAGACCAACATATTACCAGGGTGAGCATAGGAGAGCTCGATGTAAAGAAGGCCGAAAACACTGCTGTGCCAAGGTTAAGGTTAGGTTAGAGTTAGTCCAAACGCTGCCTTAGGAATTCCTAATCTTAAAAAAATTAATTGCCTGTTTGCCAGTGTGGAGAGAGAGGTGACAGGGTAATAATTCTGCAGAAAGTCATCCTTTTTCTCTCACAAAAAAATGAATTCATGTGAGATTTATACTGAACTTGCATTCAATGAGCATATGTTTTCTATTTTATAGAGTTGATTCCATTATGTTGGTGGAGGAGGGGTTCAATATGATGAGTGTGGATGCCAGCGACAAAATGCTCAAATATGCACTGAAGTCAAGATGGGAGAGAAGAAAAGAACCAGCTTTTGACCAGTGGGGTATGAAATTTTTGTTTGGTTATGTTTAAATTATTATATTTAAGTGCTCAGTTCTGTTTTCACACTGTTCCCCCTTCCTGCTCTTAGTGATTGAAGAGGCCAACTGGCTGACATTATCAGAGGATGTTCAGAAACCAGGGCCCGGCTTTGATGCTGTAATCTGCCTGGGCAACTCATTTGCCCACCTACCAGATTTCAAAGGTACATGAGAAATACTTCCTCACTTACTTGACCACAAACAATCAAAAAGTGAAGCCATTAATACAAATAATAACGTGATTTAGTTGAAGATCATTTTCTTGATTGTCCATGACCATGATCGGGATGTTGTGTTGCTCTCAGGGGACCAGAGTGACCAAAAGTTGGCCCTCCAGAACATTGCCAGTATGGTCAAACCTGGTGGAATCCTCATCATTGACCACCGTAATTACGACTACATTCTGGAAACAGGCCGAGCACCACAAGGCAAAAATATCTACTATAAGGTACTAAACTTGACTGACTTTGTTTCAGAGACTGCAAATTGACATGCAGAGGGTTCATTCTGTAACACATCTAACCTAATTCCCTTCTAAATTTCTGCTGCAATCCTTTTCATTCATCTTGTCCACAGTATAACATTTGTACAATCTCTGCTATTAGTGAAAGCAGCATACTAGCAGAGCAGCAGCACCAGGTTGCATTCAGGCAGTAAGTAAGGCATAGGTCACCTGTGCAGGTAAAATGGAAAAAGACAGACTTGAGGCATAAAAAAATCCCAGTAGGGTAGCTTTTACATGTGTAAAATGTGAGCTATTAACTTGCTCTGTGTTGATAGCTACATTGATTCACATCAGTCAGTTTATTTAAATAGCACTTTTGATTCAAAACAATATAACGCAAAGTGCTTTACATAATTAATACAACCAAAGCAACAACCTCTGAACACACACATATAGCACTAAACAATTAAGTAATAAATAAGAGACACAATAAAACAGTCACTAAGAACACACCATTATATAAGGTCAATAAATATGCAATAATGAAACACCAAAGGGATGAAATACATTTAAAGTAAGATGATATTGGAAGTTTGAAAGAAAAACAAGCACATAAATAAATACAACAAAGAGTTAGAAGACAGGGCCGTAAAATCAGAAACTTGGTAGTGTTTTAAGAACAAAGATGAAGATAAAACAGCCAAGATAAAATATTGAAAGACAACATTAGACAATAAAAGCAGAACGAGAGGATAGCGAAACAGATTTAAATGTAACAATAAATAAACAAATACAATTGATATAAAGCAAAACTAAAAACATGCATTGTTTCGTGGATATACAAACATATGTTGTATCTAGTTGAAAACATGAGATGCATAACTAAACAACAAGTCTTCTGTATTTTTTACTTCTCATTCCACAGCCGGTGTCCGTCTACTAATTAGAAGACAAACATTGACAACTTCTTTGTAAACTTTGGTTTCTGGGTGTTGTCTTAAACCATCAGCTACCTGCCAAACATAAAATCTCTTCTTCATTAGGTGTTTTCCATTAGTCCAATAACTCGTATAAGAGTTCACTTACCTAACGTTTATTACCTAATAGCTGCATGTGTTTTAGTGAAACATCTTCCTCAGGCCGACATGGCGGCAGCAACAAAGGTTGTATTTGTAATCAAAGAACTGATTTATTGTGTGTGGTTTATAAGTGCTTTAAATAGTGCTGTTGGCCTTAAGATGTTGTATTGATTTATTACTTGGGGAGGATACTGGTGCTTCAACAATCTGGAGTTAAATGCCAAGAAATGTTCTGGTGCATTAAGTTTTTTTTTTTTATTTGTTTTTTTGTTTTTAAAAATTGATTTGAACATGTAGTTGTAGTTCATGAAGTTCTTTTGTTTGCTTACATATGAAACAGCTTGTTCAACAGCCTGAACAAAAAGGGAAAATGTGTTACGAGCTTGTGGAGGACTACTTAAAGATACGGAAGAACCAAAGCAGCAACCTGAACACTTCATTTAAAAGATATTTTAAAGCATTTCTGCACTATCTGTCTCACTGTTGCTTTGTGAGGGGAAGTTTGACAGACAGTATTGTTCATGAATGGTTTATTTACACCATCCGCAGCAGAAGCTGACTTTAAGACCTAAATCTCCATTTAGAGCCTTCCAGATATCGTGAGATTTATGATGAAATTGGCCCTGAAGAAGCAGAAAGAAATGTGCGTGGAAAAATATCAGGTTTTAGGACTATTTAGTAAAACAGGGAGAAAAACAGATGAGGTCAGAAGTTCTGAGAAAAAAAGGTCATTTTGGAAGATGGAAAAGTTGAGTGTGTGCACATGAAGCTTAAAGTGAAGTGTGCCATCTACTTCTTAGACATGTATAGTATAATTAAAATAGCATTGTCCCATGACAGCATATGTGTGGGTTCAGACATCCAAAGATCGATTGATTAAAAAATGCTAATCCTGCATTTTTCATCTCACATAATGGCAAAAACTAAAAAAATAAGATATAGACATATAGAGACATAACAGCAGGTGCCAGCAGAAATAAGCCATGTTTGATTTCTGTCATTTTCCTACAAACAAGTTCCATATTCTTTAATCCGGTCTAAGTGGGAGCCATCCAGCTGGAAGGCCTAAATATGAATACTAAGTCAACAGTCGCGTGCAAGAGCTAAATCCACCTCTGATGCCTCTGTTGTCCTACAGTCTGCTCTAAACTTTCCCTCAGTTTTCATCAGGCTTCTGCCCACTCTCAGTAATACTGCAGAAAAAGAGGGAAAGAGGTGAGAATAATGCTAAATACTTACCAGCATGTTTGATTAGTGTGTTTGTA
Source organism: Acanthurus tennentii (assembly GCA_029783805.1). Classification (NCBI taxonomy): domain Eukaryota; kingdom Metazoa; phylum Chordata; class Actinopteri; order Acanthuriformes; family Acanthuridae; genus Acanthurus; species Acanthurus tennentii. Next base: position 18,937,822 of record JAPZDZ010000007.1, on the reverse strand, counting down.
TATTTTGTCACAGAGTGATCTAACTCAGGACATCTCCACCTCGGTGCTGTGGGTCAACAGTAAGCCCCATATGATCACCCTGGACTACACCATCCATGTGCCCAAGGCCGCTCTCCATAATCTTCCTGAAGTCAGGTGGGTCAGCACTCAAAAATCCAGAGAATGAACACAACATACTGACGGCAACATAAAAGTGCAACATTTAAACATTTACAAAAGGACAAATTTATGGTGTACAACTCCCTCTGTGACAAAGAAAACCACCAGCATCCTCTTGGTTGCACTTATGACTTCTAGTTCTTGAAGTTTGGGTCATTCAAGGCCTTTTTTGACTTTAGAGACTTTTTGTAGTAATAATTTCTGATATCTGTAATAGTCAAGGTCAATAAACTCTCCCACAAGACCAGACACAATAAAGTCTCTGTTTGTCTTTTGCAGTAAATTCCGTCTGTCTTACTATCCTCATCGTCTGGAGAACTTCAAAGCTTTGCTAAATGAAGCCTTCAACGGCAAAGTGGAGCACAGCGTCTACGGAGATTTTCAGACCTACGTCCCCGGCCAGACCCAGGCACCGTGCTACTTCATCCATGTCTGTAAGAGGAAAGCCTAGGAGCCCATCGACCCATCCGCTCACCATTCACTTACAGAAATACACACACACACTGCTAGAAAAACAGTAGCTCTCTTTCTCTTTACATCCCAACATGCTCTTACAGTTTTCCAGATTTGGGCAAAATTATATTTTAAAGATGTTTAAAAATATTTAATTTTATATTTCTTTTAAGAATGAAGCAGTAGATTTTTTTAAGTATGCTTGAAAGTGCACAAGTTTTAGGTAGACTTACTCTTAGGTGATTGATTGGTGATTGGTAGAGAGATGATCAGACTGGCTCTAATAATCATCTTGATAATGTGTGACTGCAGTGTCCCATGTTAATACATGGGAATACACTGGCAGTGCCAGTAGATAACTGGCATTATTATAATTATTATAATGATAAAAAGAAACCAATTTGCTTTGTTTTCTCTAATCATTTTTAAATTCTGTATTTAAAAACACTTAAACAATCGAGCTTCTTTGACTTTAGTTGGAAGAGTTGGTCAATATTGTTATCTTGTATCTCCTCGGGACGCTTAATGCTGTTTTCCTAATCTCTGTTTTCTTCCTGTTTTCCTTTGATATTCACCATGAACATGTTTTGAAATGGTGCTGTACATCAGTGCTGCTCCTCATGATGGGATACTTGACTTTAATTGCCTGTAATTGCTAAGATATATTCTTAGTCAACTGTATTTTGTAAGTTTACCACAAGAGTCTTAAAAGCACAGATTGAGCATCTGTGTTCTGTGAACTTTAATTGTATTTTTAGATGGACAAGATAAAAAAAAAATTCTTTTCTGCCCTGCTGCCTTTCTTTAAAAGTTCAGACACATTTGTGAGGTGCACGGCGTGATGGCAGTTTGAATATTTTAGTTATTTTCAACAGTTCCCACATACAGCTTAGTTCATTGACATTACTTAACACCAGACTCACAGTCTTCACTTGATGTGTGCGGTGTCACACATTATGTCAGTCAGCCAAGGTTTCTATTCCCTGAAGTGTCTCTGACTGCCTCAGGAAACCCCTACAAGCTCCACAGCCTAATGACCTGTGACCTCTCTCGAGCTAAAAACAAAAATAAATCAAGAGATTTTTCCTCTAAAGCCTATTCTTGTAAGAATGTTTCTTCCTCTTTTTTTGTTTTATTCATTTGAATCAAAGTTTCCAATCATAACCAATAACTGAGATGTCACAAGAACAGATATTTCCCTACTAATTTCATGCTTAAATTTCTTAAAACATGATGGTGCCCGTTTTTGTACAGTGAATTTGGCACTGAGGATGCAGTTCTTCCATAACTGAGGGGGGCAGAACACACCTACTAGTGTTCCTCTGCTGGTACAAGAGGAAAAGTGTACCAGTGTTCCACTGGCTATCCAGAATCATGATATTCCACTGATGTTAATATCGACTACTGAATTTCTGGTATCATTGCATCCTTAATTATAACCTTTATTCTAACAGCCAATTGTAGATGACAATAAAAAACTCAAGTCTTATCGAGGATTTTTCCAAAACTAACGGAATCAGTGAAACTCAGAGTGCTGGACTTGATCATATAAATGAGGGTCTGTTGCATTCAAACCCTTGCTAAACAGGTTCAAATAATGCTGCCTGCTAAATCTCTGTATTTCACCTCTGTATCTGTGGTGACTTTCATGACTTTCATGCGCTTGCGTGCTGGTAGTGATGCTTTGATTTCAACCAGCAATGATTGTTTTGCGAGAGCTGAAGAGAGAGCAAATGTAACAACAGTATAAGGAACAGCCTGTATGAGTGACAAGCACTGGTAAAAATTCATAAAGTAAGAACTTGGAAAACCCAACACTCAACACAAAACTGTTACCAACCAAAGATGTTTAAAAAGTGTCTTTTTTTCTTTGCTCAACCTTTTCTTTTCTGTCCAAAAGTATTAAAATTTTGAATGTTATTCAATTGTGTTGCACAATCCATGTCTCAAATAATGAGTATAGCCAAATTGTGATGGTGGAGAAATTATTTATTTTGCTGCAATATGCAGGTTTAAATACATTTTGCGTTGAAAACCAAATTAAAACATGTTTTTCCTTGGAATGAGGAAGGAGCTCTACCAGAGAGAAATCAAATATTATCACTACCCCTGCTGTTTGCCTAAGCGAGACAGCATGGTACATTCAGATGCTGTGCCAGTGCCTCTTGTAGAACAAAATGTGCGGAAAAGCGTAGTAGTGTGTGATTGGGATCAACAGTAGGTTCAGAATGTGGCAAGAAAGGCTGAATGTTTGGTTGGTTTCAAAATTTCATTTTAGAGATGAAACTGTTTCAGCATATTCTTTACATGTTGCCAGTCCTTAAAAAAACAAAAGTGTAAAAGATTTTGTGATTGTTGGTGAGTACTGGATTTCTTTTGCATTAAATAAAAAATATATTTCAAATAAGTCACCCAATTGTCATTTTTTTAATATAGTGTTTTTTGACATAATAGTTAAGTGCATACATTAACTGAATTATGCCTTTTTCAAACAGTTTTTTTTCTCTTTGTTTCCAAGTCCATATTAAGCAGATAACGTTTGTGCCAACAGAGGGTTTTAGTCCTGTTGTCTGATTTCTCTGAACATTGTCATATTATTAACAATATTTGGAGCCCCAGTAGGTGAGTCATGGATATTGGATATAATCCAACAATGTGTTTTAATATATTTGATGCACAGGCCCTAAAAGATACTCAAACTTGTCACTAATCTTGCACTAGGGTTCTGGTTGTATAACTTAATGTTGTACATTACACAACAAAATGTCCACATTCACTGGTTTTATGTTGAGCATCTGTTCATAGTAACACTGGTGAAACACTGACAGCTTATACAGTCAAACAATGTACAACCATTATGCCTTAGTTATAGAAATGTGTCTACATCAGAAACTGTTGTAGAAATATGAATAACAGTCATTGTCAGCAGTATTTAATTTTCAGTTCTAATATTTGCTTTTCTAACACAAAAAATCTTTCATTTTGTTGCCAAAGGTCGTGTTTTGCATGTGAGGATTTAAATACAATGGTAATGTGTGTGAACATAAAGTGGAGTCACTCAGTAAGTTGGAAAAGTGGTTAAATCCATGTTGATCATAACTAACTCAGTGCATCATATTACCTATTAAGATGTAAGAACTTCACATTTTTTTTTAATTCTGATTTTCAAATGACATGATTTTCATGAAGCAACAAAACACAATTGTTAATCTGGACTTAATTTGATTATATTATTCCCTGAAAAATAAAATCTGAATACCCACAGAAAAAGCCTCATCACTTCTATGTGCAGAGTACACGCTTGACACAAGAGGGCAGTATTCTATTACACGTAAATCCCGAAACAGTTAAAATCCCACTGATGAGGACCAGACTTCATTAGCAAACTCCTGCTTTTTTGTCCTTCTGCATGACTGATTTTTATAACTTTATCATTGTTATTTTTAACTTCAACTAAACAAGTTTTAAATCTCTCATTTAATTTTAACGACACTGGTCTGGTCTCACTTATGTGTATTGTGATTGCTGAACTGTTTGATATCTTGCATTGAAGACTTTAAGCCTTTGCATTTAATTTAATTGCTATTACTTTTTTTTGCTGAAGATTAAAACCATAAGATCCCTTGTTTTTAACCTCTGGCCCCTTTCTATATGCTGCAGCTACAAGTTTTAAATCAAAGAGCACTAAAAAGTTCTTAGTAGCAATAAAACATCCACCTTCTTCACTGTCAGATATTTTTTCAGTGAGTGACATTTCCTGTCGTGGCTGTCTGACCTCTGAACATGAACTTGCTCACCATCATCTAGCACAGCTTCCCCTGCAGTGGAGCGTCTGGAGCTCATCTCATCTCATGTCTCGGAGGTATGCTATCAGACTCTGTGGTAGACAGCCGTGCAAGAAGCTGATACACAAACCAGATGTGAGAACCGTTTGCCAGATGTGGCTGCTCTGCTTTGCTCCGCGCCAGTTAGGGGGGAGTCAAAGTGGTCAACCATGACTGGCTTTACTGGAGAGGATCGCTTTCACAGCACGTCATTGGCCAAATCAAACAAAAACAAGAGAGCTGAGAGAGACAGATTGGCTGGAGAGAGGGCGATGATTAATTATGATTATTAATGACTGAGCTGAGGAGATTTAAAGGAAGGATAAAAAAATGAGCCATGAAATTAACTGTTTAAACCATGTGTTCTTTTACAAAATTAATTATGAAGTCATATTTAAAGAGGGAATAGTTTTCTTAGTTTGATGTTTGGAGTTATAAAGGTGTATCTCTTAACATAGACATTGAATTTAGTACTTAAGCCTGTAGTTTGTGGGTCTGACTTTGACTAGAAGATAGTGAGATCCACTTTTCAATACACTGCATACTCAAAAAACCTAAAGTATGAGTAGTATCTGTCAGTGACTTGACTAACTGTTGTTTTGATGCTGTATTTATACCCCTAATCATACAGCTGTTACATATTTTAATCTTTTTATACTTTGCACGTATGACGGTACATTCCAGTGATAACGAAATTAAGCAACAGCAGTTTGTTTGGAGTTAATCTTCTGTAACCAGACTTGCATCTTGTAAAACTCAGGGAGGTGTGGAGAAATTCAAGCACATGCTTTGGTTAAAGGACACAATGTTCTGTTGTTACACTTGGCAGCAATGAAATTACACTATGAAAAACATGTTGGTAAAATGCATGCAATTTCCAGTCTTGTAGATCCTCTGTTTTCATTCTTTGTTGTTTGACATGTGTATGTGACTGTTTAAAGCTTCCATAGTCGATACTTTCATTTTAACAGTAGGAATTGTGTTTAATGTTGCATGGGTTGTAACAAACGTGATATCAGACTGCAGTTTCCCTCAGCTATACAGGCTGTTTTAGCCTCATTCAGCTTGTTTTGGTTTCAAAGTACCCAACTTCCACATTTCTGATTAAATTCAATCCAAAGAGGTCCGGCCTTTTTTATCAACATAGTTTCCAGACCAACGGGCAGCTGTGGAATAAAGCTTGGACCTACTGCATGTGACCTGCCCCACACCAAAAAATAGACAGACAAAAGTTGGCAACTAGCTGGTGAAAATAGAGGAGCATTAAGCAAAGAATCAGACTTTTACTTTTGTGGCAACAGTGCACAACACACTGCAAATATTAGTCTGCCCTTGACTTAAAACACAATGATTCCTTTTTTTAAGTGATTATACACTCATGAAAACACGCTTATAATTATTATTTAGCATTTCTGCCAAATTCTGCATATAGATTCCCTAAATCCTGCACACTGGATCTGTCAACAAACAACATGTAGTGTGTAAATTAGTGAGTTTGTTCACAGATTTTGTAACCTTTGGAAAGAGCCCAGGCTGGCTATATTTTTCCTGTTTCCAGACTTTATGCTAAACAAAGCTAGCAGGTGCCTTGACATAGCTTTATATTTAGAATATAGACAAGACAGTGGAATCAATCTACTCATCCAACTTGGTGAGACAGCGAACAAGTGTTACCCAAAATGTCAAACTCTTTTTTTAAGTATGTATACGTGTGTTTGTGTTATTACTGATATTTCTCAATAAAGTTTTTTTACTTGTACAATGTAGTTTGAGGAAAACATAGAGGGATGTTTTTGTTGACTTTCTTAAAATAGGGATAGACACTGGAGGAAAAGAGTAGAAGGTGAGAAAGAAGAAGTAATAAAACTGCAACATCTTTGCCAACAAAACCATCCAAAACAAACTTCAACAGAACAAGCGAGGAGGACGCAGAAAACATGTAAAGAGTTGAAAATGTTTAAGTGTGAGTGGAAAAAGATACAGGAGGAATCCAGAGGTGCTGAAAGAAAAAAGGCTGAGGAGGGGAGGGGAAAGAAAAATTCAGACAGCACTGAGCTGGCTGCGGTTGCTTCCACTGTGAGCTGCCAGATGATGATTTTCCAGATGTCAGAGGTAGGGGAAGAGAAGAAAAGGGGGGAGTGAAGAAAAAAAATTCAAATCCTTATTTTTTTTTCTCCTGTTTTTATTTGTCTTCCTCTGAGTTTTCAAGGCAAGCTAAGTGGCTTTGCACACTCCAACAAGGTGAGGGCCTGTGAGTGCTTTGATAGCCTCTATTAGCTTCACAGCATTCGCAGAAACAATAGATGTAGAAAAAAAACTGCTGGGCTTGATGACTTGCTATAAACTCCCTGAACTGCTTTCTCTCTTCTCCACCTCTCCCCTCGTTTTACATCTTCCTTCCACATCACTGATCGTTTTCGTTCCAGGGTGCATGAGAAATTATGTTTTTATGTGTGTGTGTCATGTGATTCCTTAGTACTAAAAGCCTGGCTCTAGTTTTTTTGTGTGTGCGTGGTTGTGTGTGTGCGTGTGTGTGTGTGTAGAAGCATAGGAGCAAGACTAAGAAGTCCCAGCTGTCTCTTTCCCAGCTGCCACTGCTTGACTCCTGATGAGAAAAGTGGACACAGATAGTTTGAACGTGTGTTTTGTTGTTTACTCACCTTGTATGTGAAATAACTGTGTAATCCAGTGAAAAAATGTAACAACCAGTGGGTCCATTTACTCCTAAACTGAACTGAATTGAATTTGAATGCAGGACTGTAACTTGAGGAGTTGTATCTTCACAGTATGGAATCAGTACTATTACTTAAGTAAAGGATCTGAATACTTCTTTCACCACTGGCGTCATGTGTAGGCCTACATAATGTCTGTGTGTTTGCGTAACGGGCCTTTCTTGAGATCTCTCCTCAGGACGAGCCAAGTAGAGGGTCTGTAAGCATTTATAGAGTCGTTATAATAAAAGAGTGGGTCACACCAAAAACTCAACAGCAGCTCTGGGATTTTCCAGCCCTCCACTCAGCCTGTGCCAAGACACTGTTTGGACAGAGAAGGCAGGAGATATTGAATGCCTTGTCTAGTGTTACGCAGGGGAATAGCCTAATCCAGACCGGGCCCATTCTTTCCCACATGAATGGTGTGTGTTTGTCTCTACTCAAAGTGTGTTTGTATGGATGTGTGTGTGTGTTGAGAGGGGCCGGTAACAGAATGAAGAAACAGACAGCATCCTCCTGCTGCGCAGAGAGGGCCTGAAGAACAATAAAGCCTGGCGAGTGAAGGAAGCGCTCTGGCAGCAAGCCCGCGACTGGACAACGCTCAGCTTGTTTTGAGTCCTGAAATGAAAAAATGACAGAGTTCTTCTCAGTTTGACCAGCTCACACACACAAACACGCATAAACACACACACAAGCATATGAAAACATAAGGAAATGAATACGGTTTGTTTATAACAAAAAGATTGCATGAGTATGAAACAGATGTAAGCTGTTGAATCAATCTGCAAGTCAAGATTTGAGAGCATGCAGAGACAGCTTAGTGAGTGCAGAAACATTTTAGAGCTCTGTTACAGGTTGACTCCTGACCTCTGGATGAAATGTAGTATTCTTCATTGAAAAGTGGGAAAAACAATAAATGATGGCCCTTCAAGCACTTTTTCTAATTGAACTGTGTTTGCATATGTTTGTTATTATAGTAATAAAGAACATACATGTGTGCATGAACACTAGATCATGTGTAGTGGTGGTGCATAAATCATCCAGGCTGCTTACAACAATTACAGGATGAGTCATTCCTGTACAAGACAGAAAGTTAAAGGATCAGTTAATACTTTTTAAAGCTTATCTTAAACACTACTTACATACACTTGCATATGAGTTACTAGCTGGTGTAGTCAGTCAGTTCAAATAAGGTACATGAGTAAAAAATTATTCTTTTCTTAAGGAGCAAGCACTTTTCATGTTTTTTTTAACTCCACTCTTAGTGGAGTATATTTTTGAGAGAGTAATTGTACTTTTACTTCACTTTTTTTTGCTAAATACTTTTGTTACTGGTTTTTATGTAATAATGACAACAACAATGGCAACAACAACAACAACAACAATAATTAAAGATGCGGGACCTCATGCCCTGACCAAGTGAGCTGGTCAGTGTGATGGACATTTGTACTGGCAGCTGTGTGGGGAGTCCTATATGCAGGTAGGCAGAGAAATATCAATTCAATCCAATGGAGAAATTGATCAAACCCACAACTGGTTGAACATAGTTTTAGCTACAGACTTCATTCAAATTTTAAAAGACTTTGACCTATAAATCTTGTATTTTACATGTTTTTGCTATCTCGTACTGTTTGAGATATTACAGTTTAAGTTTTGAAACTTTATTCTAGATGTTTGGTCCCTAGAGTGAGTCACATGACCGCCAGAGTGCAGGAGAGAAGAAACACAAAGCAAAATTTGAGCAAAAATGCTCCTCACAGATCCCACAACTTTGGCCAAATGTTACATAAACTAATCATATGATTTGAAAGCAGTGACACTTAAACTTTAGATTGTATAGGCCTCAGTTTGACACAGGTTCCTTTTACCCACTCATTTAGATAGGAGGAGGTAGACAAGGTTGATTTGGGACTTCAACCTTGATGGCCTATAAAATCCAAACTGTTTGAGTGCTCAAAAAGTTATATAGACCACTGCATTGGAAGTATGTCCTTAGTCATTTATTAGCATTTGAAGCTAACCCTAACCCTAACCCACTAGCAATACTAGAAAAGTCCATGCATCATGGGCTTGGTCCCTAATTATAAAAATAAGAAAAAACAGTACAAATACAATGGGGTCCTTTCCTTCCACGCCTTAAAGGTTTGGTACCTAATAGTAATTAAAGCTGCAAGCAGCATGGAACGGGCCCTTACACCTTTGGGCCTGTCGAAGAGAAAGCTGATCAACCAAGATAATACAACAGACAGAACAGACGCCACAGCCACACAGTTGATTGCAGATGAAAGCTTTTGATAATGTTTCATGACAAAGGTCTTAGTAGTATATAAATGAAATTTCAAGTCATTCCAATAGAATGTCTTGGAGGAGTTCGTTAAACATACAATGTGTGGAAATCTCTAAAAATGTGCAAAAATTGCATTGTAATTTGTAGATGTTTTTTTAGGCCTTGACACAACACATGAGCTTACTAAATTTCGTACATCTAGGTGAGACGCACTGTGAGGGCTACTTTATTGAAATTTGTGGGGGATGCTAATGAGCCAATAGGCCCCACCCAATTCTCATATGTACATCAGGTATTAAACCTCAATATGTTTGAAAACTGTGGCAAGTTTGGTGAGATCATACTGATCTCTTCACCCTCAAATACAATTTTATTTGTTATAGCAAAATGCTGAAAATAGCTTCCCAGCCATGGCCACACAGTTTTAGCATTTCATTGCTAAGGTCTTAAGTGTGCCCAGACATAATTTCAAGTCATTTAGAAAAACTTTGTGGGAGGAGTTCATTAAAGTATGAACCCTGGTCATTAAGAGTCATTTCCAGCTGGTGGCGCTAAAAAATGTCGTATTTGTAAATTTTCACTGCCACTGATGTGCATGCCAAATTTGGTGAGTTTTTAAAGTATCTTTAAGTCACAAAAAAAGCAATTCATTGGGAAGAGACAAAAATAATAAGAAAAAGAGCAATTTAAATAGGGTCCTTGTATCCTCAATGCTTGGGCCCTAATAATCATAGTAATAATATCAGTTGTTATGATAATAATAAGTAAAATTAATTAAGTCAGCCCCTTTTAAATGAAGGACATCCTCGGTCCTCTATCCACCACTGGTTATTAGTCAGAACAATCATTCCTTCTGCTTTTATTGTCCTTAAGCAACTTCAGTGTAAGTAAAAGG
>JAPZDZ010000007.1:18906169-18917332 GCA_029783805.1 Acanthurus tennentii | reverse complement strand
AGAAAGAGAGAGAGAGACAGCATTGTGTTATGTATGCAGACATACATACATATTCACCTACGCACACACACAGTAGTTGATACAATGGCCAATACACACTTACTGAAACTATGATCTTAATGTTACAGTTTTGTTAGCACAAATCATTTTTATAAAACATATATTTTTACATTATATATTTACGATTTTATACATCTTGGTAACTATGTATTGTTGTAGAGTACAGTGATTCACAGCCAGGCGTACTGGTGCCTTACATGTACCTCAACAGTTGCCAGGGAGTTCGTGGAAAGACTGTGGAGAAGCTCAACTAATTTGACAAAACTGAAATTATGATTTGATTAGACAGTAAATATACTCAGTGAGCTGTAACACCTGAATACTTTGTGTTGCAAGTGAGTATGTGAAGACTACAGAGCAGTCACTTGGGATAATAGATTAATGGTTAAAAAAGATAATCCAGAGCCACTCTTAATGGCATGACTGCACATATGCTGTATATGTGCTGAAATAATAACTTAAATTATATTGCACAGTAATAATCTTAATATGGTATAAATGGTATTATAAAAAATATTTGACCAGACCACTGTTATTGGGAAAATTACAATTTTGTGTGTTGTTTTGCAATAGTATTCCTATTACAGACACTTAATCCAATAATAATGTGCAATGACATAAGAGATAGAGAGGGACCTGAAGTGTGAGCAGAGAACTATGGGGGCAGACGAAGTGGCAGAATGCACACACCCCTGCCGCAGAAGTGTCGTGAAAAGATGATCTTCCACCTTCACCTCGCAACAGAGCTGTCAAGATGTTCAGACCTGTGATTTAACCTCCCCATTTCACAGTTATCCTACCAACACACACACACACACACACATTAACATACTGCAGTCTGTACAACAACTGATTAACTACTTTCAAACAATCTGGAGCAATGTCGTACAAAACATGCAGTATTAGAAATAATCCAGTAATTAGAGTGCACAAGGGGATCACTAATACTTGATCAGGGAAACATTGAACTTAAAACACAGTAAAACAGTAGTGGATGACAGTATTGTGTAAGCACACACTGTTCTATACCAGTACACACGATATAATAATCACAACAAGTTATCATGACTGAGGAAGCGTATTATTTTTAATTGGCCCTGGCTTATCACTATGTTGTATGCAACACATGTAGAAGGCTCTCTGCATGTGTTTTATGCTACAACAGAGTGATACTGCAGGGACAATAGATATAACAGGGAGTGCAGGGAGGAGTGTGGAGGTGACTGCTCCGAGCGTAATGTCAAAAAGATTAACAAGAATTGAGCAGCAAAGTGACACCTGAGAGACATTTGGCAAGTGCAATAAGCTGTGGTACTGCACTCCACTGCACAGGAGACAGGATGGGAAGCAAGACAATAAGCAGGAATTTACACACTCACACAAACACACACACACACACACACACTTGGCATCATACTGTGAACTGTAAGGCTGTAATGTAAAGAAAAAAAGGAAGTAGTGCGTTTTTTTTTCAACATTTCTTTTACTGATCTTTACACTTGTCACAGAACATCACATAAAATTATCAGAGCAGATTTGCTCTTTTGTTGTTTTTGATTACAGACAATGCAATTACATGTTCTTGTCTCAGAAACAAATATTGCTTTGTCAATTTTTTTCATCTTTAAAAAAAAATACCACTGATAGTTACTTGGTTTTATTGTTTAGGGTTCAGAGGAATGACATTTAACAGGCCGGTGCTTGCTAGCACTTGTATTTATCTGGTTGTAGATGTGTCGCTGATGACAAAACAGTTCCAAGGATGCAAACTTTAATTTTGTACATCGGAAAAAAAAAAGATAGAACAAGTGGCAAGGCAGAAATAATTCCACCCAACAAACCGAGACCATCTCATCCTTCCACGTCAAGGTAAATCACAAAAAGAAAAACACGACTGAGGGAAAAAAATCTTTCCTTTTTTTAAACAACTTTGGTTCAGGTTTGGGTCCCTAATCCTCAGAAGTGCCAAATGAGAAACAGCAACAAACTAGATACCACTGATCATGCCATTATAATGACAGATAAAGTCATATATATGCAGGTTAGCACTGTCTTTGTCCTTCATGTTTTTTTTTTTTAGTCAAGTAGAGCATTGGACTGGATGTGGTGTTTCTCAAGGGTCTACTTCAAAAAGTAGAACAGTACATATTGATTAACTAATACCTTAACTGACACTGTTCAACCAGCACCATTTTACTCCATCAAGGTTTAATTCTAGAAGCTTACCAGGAACTTAACGCAAGACGTGGATCAATAGAGGCAGATTTTACCAGGATACTTCGAGAAATAGCTGGACATTTTGGGAAATACCCTGACCTGCTTTCTTGTCAGGTGTTAGATGAATGGTAAACGGTGAATGACGCTCATGCACTAATGGCAGGGGCTACTATGGGACTAAGTGCTGATTTGTTTATCAGAAACTCATTCACCAATTCAACAACCATCAAGAGCAATTTGGGGCTCAGTATCTTGCCTGAGATGCTTCAACATGCAGACTCTAAGGCTGAGGATCAAACCACCAACCTTTTCAATCTTTTTCTGTTCTTCCTTCCTGAACCACAGCTGCCCCTCAAATGTGAAGATATCAATATCAGTTTCGTGTCTGCACAATGTACAATATGAATTAGCCACTGGCTTGGCATCTCATCTTGGCAAGACTATAACTATTCCCTAAAAAGTCAAACTATTCCTTTAACTTCCAAAAACAGCTACCTCAGAAAAAACGCTTTTCTTTTTTACACACAAAATCATTTTATGTTCATCCGTCCTGGCCTGCTGTGTTTGCTATACAGTGCTTAAAATTATGTTCATAGATTATACACATGTAGCAAGAAAGGGGCAGAAAGATTTAGCAGTCAGCACTATGATTTATATGATTTCTCTATAATACTGCGCTGACTTCACCACCTTGTTGTAAGTCCTCCTTTTGTTTTTAGATTTAGATGTGTTTGGGTCAAACCCCTTTAATGGACAGACCAATGAAACCATAACAAGCCTTTTCAGGTTTAATCTAACTAATATAAATGATGATCTGAACACATTTAGCTTTCAGGACTTTAACAGCTGTCCTTGAAAGTTGGCTTTAAGTTTGGGCATTGTCAAGACAGGTAGCACGAGAAAACATGCATTTAAATCAAAAAACAAACAGAACACATTTCGGATGTGCAAATGTACTTTGCTTTGACATTTCATAGACATTTGAAAGTATCCCTGCATTTAACTACATGCCTGTGTGCTGTTTAAGTCAAACGCAGTCACTTGGAATGCAAGATATCTACTGTACTTAGTAACAAGAACAATTACATTAACACACAATATACATGTATCTATAAAAACACTAAGGCACTTGAGGTTGCGATTCAACCTTTCCAATGTTTATGATTGTTTTCTTTTAATTTGAAGGATACACATCGTGCCGCCACTGCAGCACAGTCACTCGCCATTGCCTGAGACAGCGTCATAATCAACAGGCACACATAGTAACAGTATGTGCAACCCATGTTTAATAAAAAGCTTAAAATCAAGTTTTAAAATGCTACATCATATCTTGCAAACACACTCAAACACACACACATACTTATACATACAGAAGCAATCTCTCCCGAATCCTCAACCCTTCATTTGATAGGTTTGTTTAGGGTCCTGAAATGAGACCGTTGCACCACTGTAAAGCCCAACTTGAGACCTTAACTTTTGTGCTGTTGGGCTTAAAAAAAAAAAGGTCTTGGAGACAGTGCAATAGTGAGCTTGGTTTCACCTTTAGGATTTATCTGACCTTAATCTTTATAATTAAGTTTCCTGCGTCAACACTGGCGAAGAACTGTCTATAAATTTTTCATGCAACCGTAACACTGGCAAGAGTTGAATAGAGTTTGACTGTGTGCCACCCTGGAGTATATTAGACCATTAAAATAAAGCTGACTTGGCATTACTATAGTGTAGGTACCTCACATTTTGATTGCTATGAGGAGAAATAATCTTCAACTGATGACAGCTGTCGTCATCATTACATTTTCATTCTAACAGACTTATAATATAAGTTTTTTTTTTATTGTCTATGAGCCCTGCGGTGCCAGAAGTTGACCTTGTGGACATCTCTCTCTGTGGCAGGAGTGTCCCACTGACAAGGTCTCACAACCTGCTCCTCCTCCTCCTCTTCCCCCTCTTCCTCTTCCTGCTCTCCCCCCTCCTCCTCCTCCAACCTATCTGTCATGCAGCTGTCTTCCTCTGTCCTTGTGTGTGCATGACCCAGCAAAGTCCTAGTCCTACTTTTCTGGCTTAACTTATCCTTAACAACACTAAGGGAAGGTCCAGCTTGTCTTCTTTCATCATCATCTTCCTCCTCCTCTTCCCTTTCCTCTTCCTCTTCATTTTCTTCCTCATCCTCAACATCTTCATCCTCATCATCATGCTCATCTATGGCCACTGTGAGCCCCAACTTACTATGGCTAGCTAGCTGGAAAAAAGAGGAGGAGTGTGGTGTGGAGGGACAGGTTGAGAGTGCTGCATCATACATGGAGAAAGGAAGGTGGAGGTAGTGTCCTGCAGCAGCAGCTGCTGCGTAGATGCAGCAGCATGTCTGGGCACAGTCAGGACGTAGATCCCCCTGTCCTCCACGGACCATGCGGAAGCGCTTACGGAAAGGTGGTCCAGCTTGGGGTGCTAAGCAGATCCGGGTGGGTACTGTTCCATGGAGTGCCTGGTGAGCAGGGTTAGTGGTAGGTGATGGGACACAAGGGCTGGTGGTAAACGCTGGGTTCGGTGGGAAGCACCAGTCAGTGCTCTGGAGCAGGATCTCGGCCCGCAGGCGTCGAAGGAGGTTGTTTACAAGGACGGAGCGCCGGAGGAAGGCCTCAGGGTCGTCAATGAATCGCATTTTCTCCAGGGAGAGGCGTAGCACATGGGCACGCTCTTCCAGAACAGGTGCAACCTGAAGGAACAGACCTGTTAGATCTATGTCACTTTATCAAAAAGTTAAACAAAACAGAGACCCAGATGAATGAGTTTGAATGGCTAAATTATTCTTTAAGAATCCTTACTCTTTGCAAGAGTAAAGAATTTTCATCTTTTTTTGCTAAGATATTAATTCAAATTGCAAACAAAACCCTCAAAATCCTGATTATGCAAGCACAAGTATTATTCCTCAGCTTTAACATTAATCTACTAACTCTGGCAGCCATAAATTCTAAAACTGCTGATCAAGACGGAATTGAGAGTTCAGATAACAGTCCCTTACAATGACTGCATGCAGCAATGGCTGAAACTAATCTGAAAAGCAAAATAACAGACTATAGAGCATTTAATTTACTGCCATTTTATCCGAGGGTCCGATTTTGGGGTGTGGAATTTCCCACTTACATTGTGTCCTTATAAATTCCCATGATGAAACAAATAGTGTAAATGGCATATTCGCTATTTTTTGCTTACAATATAATGATGCATTTCTATAGATACAATCACCCACTGAATAAACCAAGGTGTCTTTTTTAAAGGACATATCCTATGAATAGTAATTTTGAACACAGTGACAGTCTTTGCACCATCCATCAAATAATTTCATGATAAAGAAAAATGCTTTACAATAATGCATCTTTCATGATAAAGAAAAATGCTTTACAATAATACATCTGAGGAGTGAAATAGATAGCCTTGATGCACAGTGTGCTCTGAATGTGAGAATTTGAGTGAATCAGGACTTACAGTCTGGCAGTACGTCCTGAAACTGAAGGGAGGCTCATCGTCATCATCAACAAACTTCCTCTTGAAGTATGCAATCCTTGATACGGAGACATGATCAGGAACTCGCCTGCAGGGGGTTTCTGCAGACAGAAAACAACATCATAAACCAACTGCACTGTCGGACTATGTAATGCAACCAAACAAACATTACTCTGTGTTTTTATAATCCACTTATATATACAAAAAGTGCTTGTTATTTTTAGTCACTGCTCAATAAATTAGATTTGTTCATTACAGAGACTTTTTAAGTCTGATATGTAATATTATTTTAGTTTAGGATACATCAGAGGGTTTTGGTACAAAGGAAATATGATTCCTTAGTACATCTATGTAACTTAAATTGCTGCCTCACAGTTGTATGCCTCTGTCAATTGGTGAAGTGCAACATCCAGATTTTGTTTTGTACTTTTTGTTGAAATGAAAGTTGTAACTTTATTGACACGTATGATTCCAGTAAATAATTTTGAGTGAAAAATACAATGTCTTCATGTGGTGGTAATGCAATTTATGGATGCCACTGGCCATTAAACTCCAAAAAGAAGACAAAGTCTTCATTTTGAGACTGTTTTCACAGAGAAGAACAGAGGACTACTAAAGAGCTTTATCCCATGGTGCTACAGCAGTCTCCAAAAGCTCAACATCAGCAAAACCAGTGAGCTTGTGGTGGACCTCAATGCTTATAATTATGTTCACAGATATGTTACAAAAAAACAACAATTTCTAAGGGGTGGACACTTCACACACATCTTTACCCCTAAGCATTGAAGAACTAAAGAAGAAGTAAACAGTAAGTTTCAAAAGGACTCAAAAAATTGGTGTAACTAATTCAGAATCTGACCATTTGTGAAATATGGCCCCATCTGTTCCTTAGGTATGGGAAAACATAATGACCACAAAAATGCTTCTGCAGAACATTAAGATGTGATGCTGGCCTATTACTAAAAAAAAACCCCTAATTTTTACCTTTAACTTAAAATGTCATCAGTTCACCATTTTATCCCATGAGACAAGTGGACATTTTCTCATAATAAGCATGTGAATTCTTGAGGTATGACCAAAAAAACAGCTTTATGAAGTCACAGTGATCTTCTAGCACCAAAATCTCGCCCGTAATCCTTAGGTCCAAGTTGATATTTGCGCTACATGTAATGAAATCCTCTCTCTCCTGAGATATTACGTTGATAAGAATCAAACGACTGTAAGGTCAGTAGTGACCTTGACCGTTGACTGCCAAGAGATGATAAGTTCATCCTCGAGACCGATCTTATGATACAAAATTTTAAATAATCAAAAACTTCTCTTGCTCATTATAGCAAGCTTGCTAGCCAGCGACTATTGTAAAAGGATACATGCAGCCTTGTGAACATCACAAACATCTGTGCTTGTTGTCTGTACCTTGTGTAAACTGGTCTTCAGAGCTGCAAGGTGGGGTGGGGTTCGACAGGCAGGACTTAGTGCAGCGCTCTGATTCCCATATGGGCTGGTAGGTGGAGAGTGGAGGGTCTCCCTCTGGGTCCAGAAAAGGATTCATGGACAAAACTAGGGTCATCTCTCTCTCCGATTCAGGTCTGAGAACAAAAGAGGTGAAATCATAAGGGATATGCACACAACAAATCTAGTCAAAACGATGAGAGATTGTCATTAAACACAAAAATATGTGAGAAAAAGTAAGGGAACATTAGCATTGTTAATGCATCTAATAATTCTATTAACATTACTTATCTTGATACCAGTTTTACAAACTATTTATGCACGTTATTTCCATAAACTGATAAGTATTCTGCATATGCTTTTCTAATGATGTGGTAAATGTTAACAAGATGTTTATCTATGATACTGGCAGTGTTGTGTGGAGGAGTTACCAGCTTCTGTGCAAGCTGCATGATAAATCTAACCGACAATAATGGTGAGCGCTGAGAAATTGGCAGATGGCTGGCGACTCTGTGAAATGCGTGGTACTGAAACAAGTGGCACACAGATGGAAAGATGACACCCACTCACACCATGAATTCCCTATTGATTAGTTGGTAGGAGAGTTAGTGAGATGTTTGACACCAATTTGTTTGGTGAAATGGATCCCACATATCGAATCACACTGGGAGGCTGTGTCAACAGTATGCTAATTTAGACAGCAAAGGAGATGTGCGCAGTGCCAGAGCGTCCGGTGCACAAAGCAAACAACTTGACAAATGTCATCAAAACGGCAAAGCACATATTTGATTTTAATTAAGGCAGTTTTTGTTAAGTTTCAAAATAAGACACATAATGTTAGAACAACAGCATGAAGACCTTACACTTTATGTTAAGTCAAAATGATGCAGATAAGAATCAACATCATGCCTGCACATTGCTTGCCAGTGAATAGTACTAGCCCGCCAACCGAGCTTTTATCAATCTGAAAACAGAGCCCTTCTGTGGAAACACCGAGGGACCTGAAATCTGTCTGTGATTCTCTGAATCCGGGGAGAGAAACAGTACCGTCCTTTTGATCACAGTGAATGGCTGTCATTTGGTTCGCTGTTGATTCCTCCCCTTCATGCAGAATGCATAGCCAGCTGTTTCGGACCTGCTTGTCACCACCTTTTCTCCTCAGAGCTTCTTCTGCCCCTCCTCTTCCTGCCCACATGAACAGATATCATCGCCTACAACCCACTTTGACAGACCAAACTGAGTTTTTCACAGCCTCACCCCTGTTGGGGAGCTGATTAAAATGTCCGCTTCAATAAGCTCCTTGATTTGCTTAAATGAACAGTTTTATTTCTGTGTGCTGCTCTTCTAGTGTTTGCTTTTAACTGACTAATCAGACACACCTACAGCCAGTGAAACATCACCTTAGGCAGCGCTGCTCTTATCAAACACATCTAGCCAGCAACAGGGAGTAATGGATCACACAGAACAGGATTACATCTCATATTTTTCACAGGTACAGTGGACATGCTTTAATATCAACAGTCAAATGCAACAGTTCAGTACAATCCCTGCATCTCTGCAAATGCAGCACCAATCTAATTTTATGCTCCATCTTATCCTTCCTCATGAACAAGCTCCCCTGCTGAATTGCCACATAATCTTGGTGGGGGGGTTTGCCCATCCTTGTCGCATAGTCAAGTTAGCTAAGTTTTTGGGTGTAGTGGCCAGCAGGGACTTCTAAAACTAAATGGCCAGCAGGGTTCTTTCTCTAGGGACCATCAAAAGCTACAAAGAATGTCTTGGTAATCCGCCCACTAGTTTAAAGTGTCTTGCTAATAGTGACCACAGTTATGGTAAGCAACCACTTATGTGGATCATAAACTTGGGAAATACTGCAATAGACCAGTATTGCCATTAATCAAACCAAACAGATTACTTGTCGATTTGCTCATCTTGATACAAAGAGATTGTGCGAAGAAGTCCCTTCGTACACTGCCTTCATTTACTCTAAACAAAGAAAAGTTTATATATAGGTTCACATAGCATGTCAGTGTTGTGTAAAGTAAAGAGGCATGAAGTTGCAATAACAATCATTTACTGTGCCTGTTAAATGGTGGTCGACCTCATTTTCTGCTGGACAGGTAA
Organism: Acanthurus tennentii; assembly: GCA_029783805.1. Classification (NCBI taxonomy): domain Eukaryota; kingdom Metazoa; phylum Chordata; class Actinopteri; order Acanthuriformes; family Acanthuridae; genus Acanthurus; species Acanthurus tennentii. The sequence goes on along the minus strand of JAPZDZ010000007.1, from coordinate 18,907,978 downwards.
GAGACTCCCACACCTTGTTGCTTCCCCAAGCTGCAGCAGACATTTTTACTTTCTGCTTCTTTGAATTAGCTACTAACAGCTGCTAATTGGTTTTACATCTCCCTCTGGTGCGCTGCACCCTTTATACATTGTCAAGCTGTTACACACCTGTGTCAGCATGAAGGATTAGCTTTTCACACAGGGATCAGCTTGACATTGTTTCTACCTCTCTTGCTGGCAAAGGCGAAACAACAATGACCCATCTCATCTTACAACTTTTACACAGAATGGTGAGAGGCCATAAACTCCCACTTGAAAAGACTTTGTTGACTTTTGCTAGAGTAAGCTACTGCAGTTTAACAGTTTTATCTGTTACCCAAAAAATGACGTATATTTATTACGGATATTTTTTCCTCTTAGACCATTGGAGTCTGCAACTCAGTGTTCCAGTTTTGGTCACAATCCTTTGTGAGAGATTCTGTCTGATTCACATTTTGACTTATTGTAAAACCCCGACTGTGTGCGCTAGATTCCACTGCTGAGGAGACCCCCACCAAAGACCACTAAATAGGGCCAATTATGTCACTGTTATTGAGCACTAGTGCCATGGTTAATTAGCAGCCTTGGCTCTTCTCATTTTCCCCCTGAGCTGCTTTTTTACCCTTGGCTATTTTCCTCTCCATCATCTCCCCTTGCTGCTGTTGTAGCTACAATTGCTCGGGCACAAAGAAACAAGCATGCCATCACTCCCTCTGCCCTCTGTAGGGACCTCCATCTCAACATTCCCCCTCCCTCCTTTACCGTCGCTTTCATCCCCCAGTCTCAATCTCTCCCTCTCCCCCCGTCTTTCTCGTTGACATCCTTTCAACAGTGGTCACAGCTGACAGCTCTCTGAACCGGGGAGTGAAAAAAAAAACAATGAGAATACCGACCGACCGAGCAGCTTCCCTACATGTACAGCAATACTTCTTGTTCTTCAAAGAAAAGGAGGAGGAGGAGGAGGAGGAGGAGGGAGATACAGTGTGAACAAGTGTGTGTGCGTCTGTGAAAGAGCAAGGGAGAAATGGAGGGTTGAGAAATAAAAACAAGGAACGAGGAGAGAAAAATCTCCTGGGGGGATATCATACCTCTCTTTCTCTCTTTCTGTCTGCATCTCGGAGGGAATGTGAGAGTGATTGAGAGCGAGTGCAGGCTGCATGTGTGTGATTGTATTTAACACAATGTGTGTATTTCAGGGGAGAAAAAAAAAGAGAAACCTGTGAGTGTGCACAAGTGTATGCGTGCACGTGTGAGTGTATCTGTGAGACACTACTTCACCTCTGTTCAGCCTCTTCCCGCTTCACACCTCTTATCTTCCCTCTTTCAAATCCTTCCTACCTCTGTCTGCAGCTCTGTCTCTCCTTCTTTTTCATTACACCCATTGATGATGAGAAGTTAATTGCAGTGCTGGGGCACGAAACAAACCATGGGAGGGAGACAGAGAGTGATGGAGAACAGGACGAGAGAATGGGTTGGCAAGAGGTGGAGGGGGAGATACAGGGAGGGCTGAGGGGTGGATGGATGGAATGAGTCAGGAAAGGAAAGATAAGTGCCTTAGGAGCCTTGTCATGAGTGGAGACAGATCGCCCGCAGGGATGATTTCTGCTGCTGTGATTGACTCCCTCCCTCCAGTGCTGAGATAGACAGGCACACACACTCAGACATGCACAGCTTGTAGTGTCCTGATATATTTCGGAATGAAAGTTAACTAAGGCCACGACAGTCAACAGAGGTGCTGTCGCACCACAAGACCAGCGCCAGATTCTTGATTTTTATACTGTAAATGTTTAT
>JAPZDZ010000007.1:18876998-18896572 GCA_029783805.1 Acanthurus tennentii | reverse complement strand
TATAAATGTATTTATAAATTGTGGTCTTGACATGCTCTATATGTAAAGTGTCTTGAGACAACTTTGCTGTGATTTGATGCTATATAAATAAAATTGAATTGAATTGAAAATTGAATAAATATATATATATATATATTTTTTTTTTGGGTCATCACCCGTCTAACAGAAAACATTTACTCATTGCAGCTCTGATCATAATTGTTTCTCACTTTTTTCATGTCAATCTATTGGTTTGTTTGTTGCACTGATAGTTCATTGAGTATATTTCCCAAACATTTGAATGCCCACTTACTTATTAGTCATTTACCAACACAGTCATACAACATCACTCCATCAGTTTTACTTGCTTTGTCTGTGTGTAACTTTCCTTGGGTCTCTCAAATTAGAGGGCTAACACTTTGTTTGGGCCGGTGCATTGAATTCAGAATTGCCTTATTTCCAACAGCATCTGAAGGCAATCCAACACTTTTTTTTTTAGAAGGGTTGTGTGTTGGAGATCTGCTCTGCAGGGATGTGACCGACAAAGAGAGAGGGGAGGGAGCAAGCCCCTCTCATCTGTCATGCATTTCCCCTTTGATTCAGCAGCAGCCACTGAATCTTATTTTCCAGCATCTCTCCCCCTAAGCGCTTTGTTCTGTGTTCAGCTGTGGAATGTGCTGGAAAACACAGTTAACTGTAAAAAAAAAAAAAAAAAAAAAAAAAAACCTCTTATATTTCTGGTCTTGTTTTCTCTCTCTTTACTTTTTTCAATAGCTAAAACGACCAAAGAAAAATTCAGGTTTATGCCAAGATCACACAAAGCAGGGGCGTCAATTCAGTCAGACCTACATCACAGCACAGTGTCTGCAGAATGGAACAAAAACCTATGGCCTGAAAGTTATTGTCTGTCAACAAGATAAAATGTAGCTCACAAAACAAGCTAAGAGGAAATACTGCTCATAAGTGCTCCCCAGCATGTCTTTTGGAGTATTTATGCTTTTTTTTTTTTTGGTGTACTAGCAAAGAAGATTAAAAAATTGTCTCTAAAAGGGAATAATGGATAAAATGATTTACACCTGATTACATTTTGCTTTCCATTTTTGCACCTATAGGTGAACTAAGGCCATTGTCTTTATTTCCCTGGTATCCCAGCATCCTACCAAATCATCCTCTTTAAAATATATTTATTGGCCTTGAATATTTCTTAAATTTTAACTGTTTAGTGGCTGCTGTTACCCACAGGGCAACAATTTGTTCTTAAATGAGGCACCATTGTAAAAGACAGGCACTCCCCTTAAGAGCTGCAGGCAATCCGCTTTGCAACACAAACTTAGTACCACTTATATGAATTCACATGGGTTCTTGTAGTTTTGAATTCAGGAAATAATTCAAAGTTCATATAGTTATTGAGATTCAAATTTGCTAGACACTGTCAAACAGGGAGTAAAAAGCAATATTTGCTCCACCTGTTGGTTGTTTTGTAGCAATGCGGAGTGAAGCACATTCTGTAGACTTCAATAATTGTTTAAGGCTGAGTTGCATATCTAACTCAAATTTACTAAGCGTGAAAGGGCTCGACACTGTGTACAGAGTACAAATTAGTTTGTTCGAGTCAACACCAGTGTTGACTTGAACAAACTGGTGTAGCTTCAGGGCAGATATGTCAGTAAGATACACACAATAATGTGATGAGATGTGTTTAGAAAAAACTGCGCCAACACAAATATTTTCTTTTTTCTCTTTTTTAAACAATAATATCATGACATATAAATTCTCTCTATCATAAATCAGTTCATAAATCATTTTACAAATCAAACTTATCCTGATTTACAGAAGAAAAGTACATATACAAGTACATTAAGACACTGTGACACAAGGTTTGCTAAGTGAAAAGCAGTAAGGCACCAATGCCCTCTGTGGCATAGGTAGATTCCAAACCAAAAGAAAAAAGAATCACCAGTAAAAACCAGAATTTAAAAACTGAATATTTTTTCCCAAATTTGACAGGATAATTGGAAGCAAAATAAATAATATTGCAAAGCATAAAAAAAGAGTTATAGTGGAACACACCTTGTTAAAGATTTTCAAGACAAAAGCAGAGGATTGTTCAACCTGGTCTTTGTGTTATGTATGGAGGCAAAGAAATGCCTTAATTATCTGAACAATGCTTAAAAACATTAAAAGTTAAATACTTAAATTAACTTAGTGCTTAACGTTGAAATTTATATCCCATTACTTATTTGGTTTGAGTTTTATTTATTTATTTTATATTTTAAATTTTTGGTCAGGTTCACAAATTCAAATAGAAGACATGAGATTCCTTTCACAGCTACTCATCTGAAGTTGCCTTTTATGGATAATTTTTAAACATAACCTGCTAAGTCAGTGGTTTGATCAAGCCCTGGTAGCCTAGATGTTAAAGTTTGAATTTTTTTTTTCCTGAATATTTTCTATTCCAGTTTAAGCCATCTCTGTTTTGTCTTAAACTTCCAATATGTAGCCTTTTCCCATTATATCAGGACTATATTACTGTTATTTAATTTTTTAAGTTGTGCACTTGACATTATCCCAAACGGTTCCAACAACGTCTCAAAAAAAAATCTGTAATATTATTCAAGGTAACGGTGTTGTCTGTTGCTAGCTGCTAGGTCAGCACCAGTCAGAGTGTAGAAAGAAGGTGGCAAACGTTAACAAATAAAACATGAATGGATCTTTACTTTATTTTGTCTGTAGACATTTTTGACTGAATCAGAGATTTTCATCTGCAGTGGTGGCTGTTGGATATAAAAAAGAATGAATCCCATGAATTTCATTTAACTGTCTTTTTTTTCATTGTTTTGATAGAGAGACCTAGCAGCAGAAATGCCATATTGCCATATTGCGCTATTACTTAAAATATGCATCTAAAAATAAGCAGCTGAATTAATGTAACCTGAGTTGTTTTCTTTTTTAATTCTGGAAACAATTTCCATCAGAATATGAGATTCCTGAAAACAAATTTGAAATCAAGTTTCTGTGGCTGCACTACTTTTATAGATCTAAAAGTTCTAAAGAGGGAAATTCAAACCACATGAATTTGGGTGATTGAATAAAAATTGTTTTAAAGCAGTATATGTTTATTGGCTTTCAAATTGAGGAATTTACAGTTAGATTATTCAGTTGCTTGCCAGGTTAAAAGCCTTTTCTTGTTTGCATTGTTCATTAGGGATTTTTAGTGCTCTAAAAATAATTAATAATAATTATACAATAACCGAATGTGTGGCACTCAACAGAAATTAAATCTATGTTATAATCAATTTTCATTGTCAGCCAATTCTTTCTAACACATTTTATATTTGTGGAAAGCTGCTAAAGAGCCCCTTGTTAACTATTCATCATCAAGGTATTTCAGAAATCCAAGATGAACATCTTCACAGATTATATAGTCTTGACTTCAGAGGATTAGACATCCACTAATAAGAGATGACACTTAAAAGCTATTTATATTCCTCCATACCCTCTGTTGTTTTAACAAGATCACTCCTCTTTTTTGCAGGTTTTTAGATGGCTAGACATAAGAATTAGTCCACTGAAATTAAATTAAATGATTTGAGTTGATCATATATTGCAGAAGTTTAACTTTACTCTTAATAGTGAATTTTAGATTCAACCAATTTCATGTTATCTTCATGTTCATGTTACCTTATCTTATATACCTTGAGCTACTGTCAAGCTATCTTTAACATGGTGTGTTTAACTGTTGTGCTGCAAAGGCTGTGCTTCTGTTTCACACTGTTTAAAAGCATCAAAGCTCAAAAGTCTTGACAAATTAATTTGAGATGAGTTTGGAAGGTCTCCATCAAATTCTTCTCTGGTTTTAGAGAGGGAAATGAAAAGAGGACTGGAGAGTACATAATTGTGTTACTTTCTCTTCGAAAACACAAAATCATGAAATAACAATAGTAGCAATCCAGAACAGTATTGCTAAGACGGTGGGTTCATATTTGATTTAGTTTTTAAGTGACTTGAGACTATTTCTTCCCCATTATCAATACAAAAATAGATAAGAAAACATTTACTGTATATAAAGTATATGGCAAACAATCAAGAAGTGAGTTACTTTGTTCTAAATACCAGTACTTAATTTCAAAAATTGTCACACCCAACAAGAAAATCGACAACTACCCATACCAACTCACAGCCCCCCACACCCCCTTTACTGTACCCTTTCAGTCAACACACACACACGCACACACACATACACTTGGTAAACACTGCACAAAGCTAGCTTTTACCACAACCACAGGCACAGTTAAGAGTATATGTATTTTATTGTTGTTTGTAAATAAGATGAAATGAGTAAGCGGCCACAGGGAAAAATACTACCCATTAGACTGTAACTGCTTTGCAAGTTTGTCAAAGCACATTGTGGCTCCTATGTCTGACTTCCCCTTTAGTGAGACTGAGTGGTGCTGTGCTGTGTGTGTGCTTTCTGTAATAATGGATGCAGGTATGTGTGCTCTGAGGCTGTGACTGTTTTTGTTCTGGGTTCACTCAAAGAAATTTACGAACCTATTAAACCATAAGGCAAGGCATTCTGTGCACGTAGCCACAGCACTTATTAGCACCAGAACAGGTAAAAGAGAGTAACAGGTATATTTTCTTCTCACATGTTAGCTATACTGCTGTGATGTGTTACTAAGTTATTTTTAGTGAAAAACGTGTCATAAATCTCTTTGAAGATGCCTTTGACTTTCTGTGTGGCTTTTAAATAGTGGATGGAGACTCAATATCACACAGTATCAACTACATTTTACCTACAAATGCCTTATAGATAGACTGCCAGGGCTCCCACAAGGAGGTGTTTTCCAAAAAATATCTAACAATGTGAGATGCTTATTTCCTCTCAGAGATCACAACTTGATCTCAACATCAGCCATGACACAGCCACTGTCAGTGATGTCTGGCTTTATGTCACACAATGTGTTTGTCTGACAAAAGTGTATCAAATTATTTACTTGTTGTTGTGTGTATTTACGTTGAGGCTCAGACAATCATGTAATATTTTGCCTCTTGAGTTATAAGTGTGTATTACTACAGCTAAAATCTCAGTTTATTTTTCGTTCTCTGAAAACAGATCCAAAATGGCCACCACTTCCTTGACTAAAAAAGTATCTTTCAGCATATCCTCCATCACCAGACTCCTGCTCGTTTGAATTCAGCGACATATAATTGCAATGAATTTACAGTACAACTTTTGAATGTGTGGTTTTAAGCTTATTAAGTTATAATTTGCAACATTTACAACACATTGATTTAACCTAAATTGTATCCATATCCACTTTTTCCATCTTGTTTCACTAATGTCTTTCCTGGAAAGAAGAACGGTGTGTTTTATGTAGTTAGCCCAAAAATAATATTGTGATTACAACATGAGGAATGGAATAGCTAGCAGGAGCAGTGATGGCAGCTTTATGTGGCCACACCTCTGGCTTGAACACCAGCATCTGGAGAAATTCAAACTCTACTGCTCTGTAGAAAAGTTCAGTGATGATGTTAGTTGTTGATTGCAGGCAGGACCAGGGGCATGCATAGGAGAAGGGTCTGCGGTGGCCCAACACAACCTTAAACTCTGATTGGCCTAACTAAGTGTCATTCAATTGTCCCAGAGTATTATTGGCTGTCTGTCCAGTCAGATGGATAACCTATTTCAAGTCAACTGTCTGGCAATCATTTTTAAATCTGTATTTTTTTCTTTTGCATTTAACCCTCTATTGTGGTTGCTGACATTAAGGACAGCAACTACCATAATCCCACGCTACTTCATGACTTGAACAAACAAAATCTGGGGTTTTTTTGTACGTTTTGTTTTGTTTTGTTTTGATTAAGAGATCTCTGGAATCATATATTACATACTGTGTGAATAAATTTGGAGTTAAATATGACTTTTTGTTAAGGTTATTTTTAACCACTCAAAACCCAGCAAAATATAATTTTCTTCTAATATTTCACTATTGCCAATTTGGCAACTCTTCTTAAACCCTTTTTAATGACTTAATTTATTTGAAGTGACTAGTGACAAATTTATTAAGACCATTAGGTAAAGACAACTAGTATATTTAAATAGATAATGTAATGCATTCCCCTGCCTGTCTCTCTTTTTTCCTGTCCTTGACACCTGCACATGGCAGAAAAAGGAGTTAAGATGTAGACATTTCTTTGAATTGATGACACTTTGACTCTTATACCTTGTCCACACATACAAGAGTATTTATTAAAACATAGTTGTTTCTATGTGTGGCCTTTTGTTCATACAGACACACAGTTTTAAGTCACCTTGAGGAAAACTCTAGCCAAGGTGAAGATATTTGTCATGCAGTATTGTCATGTGGACATTGATAATATTGTTTTGGCCTTTGATGACAGATTGTGTGCCATTGTTGATCAAGTTCTGCAGATAACTACATAATTCAACACTCCCAAAACATAGTCCTCACTTCCAGTGTTGCAGGTTATGGTTGATAACCAATCAAACCTCTAGTTGCAGTTAGCCCTTTCCTTAGGTTTTTGATTGGCTAGTATAGCTCTAAGGTCAGGTTTGTAATGCCACCTGTTGGTTTTGCATGCTCATGACAGCGCTGAAGTTGTGCTTTTGTGTTTGTTTTTGAAGTGAGATTTAATTAAAACAGTGCTTGTGTGAGCATGATTTTTTTGTGAAAACCAAGAAGAGAAAAACATTGTCTTAGAAACTACCAGTGTATGTGTGGACCAGGTCTAAAAGTTTACATTCTCTTGTACCTAATACAGTGATTTTTGTAAAATCCTGTCAATTCTGTCAGTGTGTAAGTAAAATCAATGAATTAGTCAAGATTTCTTTTTCCTCTCTATTTCTCTTTTTCTCTCTGGATCGCAAGATTAGGGTTTTCCTATAGCTTGTCAATATGTTAACAAATTGTTTAATCTTATTTATTAATTAATTATCTTCCCTTTTTTAAGAATTCCCATGTAGTAAGTTTGAGATTATTTGACATGATTCCTTGAATACAACTTAAGGTGATTTCTCCCCTTTCTGAACCCAACATAATCACAACACTTCATGCAAATAGATGCGCAATGACTTCATTAATATGAAAATGTGTGTATGACATCATCCGGAAACTTCAGTAACTTTTGGAGCAGGTTGAAAATTTGTGATACATGACATCATTCCAGCTGAACCCTGCCCACCTCAAACCAGTGAGAAAAACAAGGAGCAAGAGCAAAAGAAGAAATCTTTCATGTTAAACAACCAAAGATGTTCTAACTTCAGAGGAAAGGTATGTGTTCATGTGGGACCACACTGCTCAAAGGAGCAAATCAATTGAGTAGGTTTTTCAAGGCCATTATCAATGGTGTCGCAAAGTTCATGACCAAAGTCCGGCTACTACTAGTGTAAAGTGTCTATGTATTTAGTGTTAGGGCTTTTGAATGAAATCTTACGCTTGTTCTACATGTGTAGAAAAACAAAAGAAGGAGGCCACTTTTCAAGGCCTTGCAGAAGTTGTAAACATCTCTGATTAAGATTCTTAAAAAATCCTGATGTCAGTCGTTTGAGCTGGAGGTGTGGGTAAGCAAAGACAATAATTTACTGAACAATGTTATCTTGAATCTACCTCTCGTAACACGTCCCAGCTCCACCAGTCAACAGACTTAAGTGAGTGCCATCAACAGAAACTTAAAGGTCATAATTTTTTTTCCATGAAAAATGACATCATAGTACTAGCCACACGAAAAATCAGTTGCTGTAAGTGATTTTACAAACAGTGCCATGACAATGCTTATGTTCTGGCCAGTTGAACAAGTCTGAATGTAGACACATGTTCTGGTTTTCTTCATTGCCACTGACCTTGTTCCCTGGACATCTGTCACATTCCTCTATCCCAGCTGAACTTATCCATTTCTTGCCCATCTGGAAGGACAACTGCTCTGTGCTGTTATCCTCACACACTTTCTTCACTTACTGTGGTCTTGCTGTTAAGACTCCAACAAACTGTGCCAGCGGCAAACCTGCTGTCCTTTCGACTCTTTCATCTGAGTCCAATGGGTGAGCTCCTCCTCTCCAGAGCTGTTGAGGCCAAGTGAAATCCAGCCAATCATTTCCTTCCGCTTCATGCTGCGCTTGTTGTAGACGGAGAGTATGAGCGTCACGTCCGACAGTTGGAAAAGAGCTACCTGGAAAACAAACGTCTCTTTGTAGGTTGGGTTGGGCTGACCTCGACAGATGGATGTCTTACACTTGGACATCTCGTGGCCCATGGAGTTCAGCAAGGTCAGCTTTACATATGTATCTAGGCAAGAAACCAGTAGAGTGTACAGTTAGGGGGAATAATGGAAGCCTTTTTGAACTTATTTTAAATAAAAGGCTTACCAAGCATGTAGGGTATTTTCAAGAGATCAGGCATATAATTTGAGTAAAAGATTATTTGTGCAAAATCCTTATGTTTTTTGATATATTCTCTTGGAATAAAAGCATTACTACCTGCTGCAGCTGTGTTTCCTCTGCAGCAAAGTATGACACATTTTCCCCATAAAGCATTTGTTCTTGTTATAATGTCACTGCAGCTGATGTATAAGACCGTGACCGCATAGGATGTGGTTTTTTCCTGATCAAACACAAAGGCAACTGTGAGTGTTCTGATAACAGAGAGCGAGAACTCAAGGGGAGCAAGGAGCGTTACCTCAGTCTTGTTGCTATGCAACTACAGCATGTCAGAAGTAGGGGATAATGTTGAAGACAAAAATGGACAAGAAAAAGTTAGTATTCTGTCTTCCTGTGGTTAGAGAATGAGGCCCTTCTTAAATGCTACATAGATAGGGGCAAACATTAAAGCAACATGATGCAATAATTGTTTTTTTTGCCTCATGGTGTCTCTATAGTTTTGGAGTGCAGCTATTGTTTACACCACTGTCGCATACTGAGGTGTTTTATAGAAGATCCAACAATGAATCTGTTCTCATTCATAAATGATGGAGAAATATTTTCTGGTTTTCCCTCCACTGCTCTGACTTAACTCTCTATGAAGAGATTGCTCTAGTCATTGCTGAGGTAACCACAACTACTTAACTGTAGCTGTTGTCTAGTTTCTGAGCAGTTAGCACGGTTAGCTGTGTGTAACCAGCGATCCTGTTAGCTGACTTAGCAGGCCAAATTTCCTGTGCTGGTGATGCAAAAACTCCCCTGTGTGCTCTGAGCATCCCATTCAGGCAGATTCAGCTAGCTGCATGGCTAATTGTGCTAATTAGCTAATGATAGTTATTGTAAGCTGAAGTTAGTGGTTAATTAAGAGAAAAATACAACTATCTGTCATGCAGGAAACTCAGTAAATCACAATGAGTTCAGGCAGAGCAGCCTGAGGACAATAGAGTAAAAACCTGAAGGCATTTTCTACATGGAAGATACACTTTTCCCAGATAAGTGGATAAAGTTACTAAGTTGCATTTCAGTCCAGTAATAAATGAGGCACAGCCCCTGGAATTCACTGCCCCATTACACTTTTTCTGAGCTGATAATACTGGGCTGGTTGGTGGTTTGTGACATAATGACATAAAGCATTAAAGTTCTTACAGGGATCCTTCCGAGTTACATAGTGCAAGAATAGGCATGTGAGGCACAGTGTGGATAAAATAAGTGCCATTTGCCCTATTAAAAGTCAGTGTACCATAAGAATGATCTGATTTGAAGCTGTTATTTAAAGGTTCAATTGTTACATAGTGTCGCTTACCAGAAAAGCCCTCCAGGAGTCACAATTATTTTATCTGACTTTGACATAATGTCAGTGTCATGACGTGACACGTGCACAGACTTTAGAGCCCAGAGCCATGTCGCAAAACGTGCTCTGTCTAAAGCGTGAGTCACATATTTAGAAGAAGAAGCACGAGTGCTGCAAACAAATGAGAATATTTTAAAACATATACTAAATGACTTGAGCACAGTTCTAATACACTGTGACTATGATGCCACTCTGACACTTTATGAAAAATGAAATCTAGCACAAGATCTCAATGATCAAGCAGACTAACATTACATTATCAGCTTTGAAGAATTTAGATCTAGTACAGAGCAGTTATGTTACACTTGTTCTTTGTGACGTTTTTCAGCTTCTTTCCCCAGCTGATTCCTTCTTTTATTGTAAATCAGTACATATTCCAAAAAATGGAATCAATGGAATAAATCTAATTCATTTAACCCCAAAGAGGAAAAAGGAAAAGGAAAAGGAAAAACACTGCCATTATCAAGTGATTCAGCAGTCACGGTTTCCTTATTCACTCCTCATTTCCATGCAGAAATCATGATGTAAACTGAAGCCACAAATCCAGCTGAAAGTAAACGAGGCAAGATTGGCAATCACAATGGGTCTTTGAGAGTGTTTCGCCCCTCGTCTACAACCATACTCTATAATAATGCTGTGTATTATGTTCCTGTCTAAGAGGGAGTATAAGGAATGAATTGCTGAGGCTTTCATGCTGTCGAGTGCCAGCTGCCTTCCAACGCCTAGCTCACCGCCTCAAATCACACATTCAGTTGCTCTCTTTGACATAAAAGCACAGTGAAAAAAATAGCCTTGATTTCTTTTTTGACTGCTGCTGAATGGGCTCCGCAGAGCTGTGGATGTCTTAAGTGGTCAGTAGCGGTGATGCATGGCTCTTTGGTATTGTTGCTGAATGAGAGGGGCTGCTACTGATGATTAACTTGACTTGTCGGCTTGGTACTGTTTTGAAGTGATAGAAAAGGAGCTTAGAAATTGCTCTGCATCTTTCACCGCACTCTTTCCACTTTGTAAGATGCATAAAGTCAATCAGGGCCTTCATAAGCATTTTGCACAAAGGTTTTTTGTCAGTGTTAACAGATGTGACTACTTTCTAAATGTAATTTGTAGACTATACAGTGCATAGATATGCTATTCAGGAAAGCACGAACAATATCAAAATCTGCCAGCTAGTTATTTGGTTATGGGGACTGATGAATACAAGAAGCACAGCAATTAATGGGAGGACAGTACAGTGTGTCTTTTAAATGAATATTCATTCTCTTCTCCATCACAGAAGTGATGTTTTTGGTTCATACATTGTAAGCAAAACTAGAAAATGCAAAATTATACCAAAAGCATTCCAAAGTTTAAATGAAGTCAGTAGTCAATTACACATAGCATTTCTTTTAAGTTGAACTTCAGTCATCAAGCAAACTGGACTGAGTTAGCATGAAAGTGTTACTGCTGAAAGAAAGCATGATAGACCTCCAGGCATCACAGGCACAAACACAGGACACAGGTAATGGAGGGTGTTTACAGAGCTGCATGCATAACAAGACATATGTGCACAATTAATACTGAAGGTTTAAGACAAGCAGCTATCTTCATGGATAGATGTTTGAATTTTCAAGTGTGTTTGAAAAAGGAAGCTCAAACATGCACATGTGAATAACAGCCATAGTCAGCTTTTGAGAGACAACATATTTGCTTTTTGTTGAAAATTAGATGAGAAGATTGATAGAACTCTTAAATCTGTCTACTGAATATGAAGTCACAACTAGGAGAGGTTTAGTTTAGCTTAACATAAAGACCGCAAACTTGCCTTGACTTTGTCAGTAGCTAGATACTTACCATCAACTCCAAGGCTCTCATTTGTCTGAGCAGTAGAAAACCAAAGTGTAAAGCTTTTTACAAGGGTGTTCTGCACTATATTTTTATTAGATAAAGTGACAGATGACATAGCCAGGTTAGATGTTCTAGTCTTTATGCTAAGCTAAGTTACCCAACTGCTCTGTGTGTTCAATTTAACCATACAAATATGGAAGTGTTTTTTATTTTGTCATCATATTACATTCCTCTGTTTCCCCATAAATCATTAAATCTAAGTATCAATTCTGATTTAAGTTATTGAGGCAAGAAATAGATACAATAGTGTGGGAAAGTAAATAGTGAAAACATTCTGACCAATTAAAAACGCAATGTATATAATTGCATGCATCCATGAAGATAGTGCGAAAAGGTCCACAATTCAACGACTGCACATCACTTTACAGCAAGGACAGACTCACCTCTGATAATATAAACCTGTCCACCTATTAAGTGTTTTAGACAACAGAACAGTCCATCTGACAACAAGGGTTGGACAGCAGTAAGAAAAACAACGGACCAAGATGTCAAAAAGGTAGTAGGGTAAGAGATTTTCAGGTGCAGACATAACAGCAGATGCAAGGAAAGAGTAACAGGGTCAGAAGGCTAACAACACTGAACAAAGTTCAACAAGAGGGAACTTTTTGTTTGAACTTGCTGCTGGCAACTCTAGAAACTGACTGAGGAGGCTGACATGAGGGAAACTAGGGATCAGACCAGAGGAAAACTGAAAAGTAGGTAGTGCAGCTGAGATAGATTGGACTATCTCTAGTCTGAAGAAGGTGTAAGCTGTGCATTGTTTCTCTCCAGCTCAGCTGGAATTGGATAACTGAAGTACATAACATATATTTCCTGTACATTTTTAAAATAGGTCACTCACGTCAGTTTGACCACATATTCTCCAAAAATTATTCAAACACCTCAGTTTTGGAATACCGTCTACATTTTATACACATTTAAGTGAAATGAATGAGCGGTACAGTGACAATAAGATAGTTTCAAGGCTACTAAAAATAGTAGTTGTAATAGTTGATGACCTGTCAACCTGTATAGGACAGAAAAAGTTAAACTTTGGTGAAGGAAATTAATATTACTGGTTGTGAGATTTGCTGTATGAGTGAGTAGAGGGATATTGTTATTATTGCAGTGATGCATATTGTGTAAGGCTGCATAAACGTGAATCCCTGTATGCAGGCTTGACTTGTCCTGTCCCCATCTGACACAGGTCAAAAAATTGTTTACACTCTTCACTGCTCTTTTGGCAAAAGGACGAAAATAAAAACGTTTTAGAGTACTTACTGGGTGGCTTGTTGGCAGCCAGGTTTTTGAAATGGATGCCTTTGATGATCTCAACAGAGAGACGTCCTGTTGTGGCGTTGTACACAAGGCCGACCAGGATCTCTGGTGTAGAAGTCTGACTGACTGACTGGAATGATGAGGCGCTTTCACTGCATGTCATATCTGAGAGGCTGACCTGGGATTCACCACCCTGAAAATGTTCGCAAACATTCAGAAAATTCACATGTGTATACAAGAAAAGTTACAATAAGACTGGTACACAGTCAAGTGTACTAATCAAGTGTACTAATCCAAGTTCATACCACTAGGATTAATGGTGTTAATTGAAAAGCTGATTCCACTGTTGTGTCTTTCCCCCTTAATTTGAGCAATCAACCTCAACCTAACATAACCTAATCAGCCCTAACCTCAGATACAAACAGCAAAGGTAGGTGTATTTGATGGGGAAACAGACACTTGAAATAAGAGCTGTTTCCACACAGAGGAGAAATCCTAGATTGGTTGTGCTAATTGAGAAGAGAGCTTTTTGTAGGCAAACTATAACCTGACAAACTAATTCAATGAGCTCATGTGCTCCTTGGCTTTGGAAGTACCTTGTAGTTAGTAAGCCAGTTAACATAATTTTGCATACTTTTGTTCTTGTTTGGCATTTAAAAATGTTTGAACTTCATATGTTGTTCTTTACCCAAAGTTAAAGTTAGAAAAAATATGTGGTATATGGTAATGAACCCCTTTGTTGACCCCTCGCATATACATAAACTGACCAGCTTTTTAGACTGTTATTATCCTTGGTTTTTGAATTGCTGTACAAATTTAAACACTAGCAAAAGGAACAGACCGTGAATAAATCTATGGTTGTCTCCTCCCCTGATGTGAAATGGATGCAGTGTGACATCACCATTTAATCCTAAGACACATTAAACCGTCAAGGCAAACAGAAGAAGCTGGTGTGTTAAACAAGATCTTAATATTCTACTCAGATGCAAAATATAACCTCTCTCTGAAAATGTTATCCAATCACACAAAAGATCAATCAACAAAGAGCAGCAATTAGTGAGGTGTTATGAGAGCACTTGAAAGCCAACACCTGCTTTGATCCTACTTACCGGGAGAGCACAGCATGGGTCTAATATAACCGGCACAGACATTTTGCCCTGAAGGTTAAGCTTGGTGAGGTAGAAAACCTTTTCCCCGAGCACCTTCTCCTTCTTCATCCGCCGCATACTATAAAGGCGGAATCGGATGGCATAATTGCTGATCATCTCTGACTCCACATGGCTAAAGCGGAAGGTCTCCGTAAATATTGGGCAGGGGCCTCTCTGGATTCCTGTCTTTGCCCTTTGTTTCTTGGTGGGCAGCAACACAAGGTGGACCTGCCAGGAGATGTTGCCATTGCGTTTTAGGGCAGGCAGGTCTGTTACTGCCATAATGGTAACCGCCAGCTGCTGGTCCTCTGAGTCAAAGTCAAAAACCACGTCCAAAGTGCCATATTTTGCAATTGGATCTGGCTCATAACCTTTAGGGAGCTGAGCTGCTGATCCACGGGCTGACATGTCCTAGAGAAACCAATGATATGTTCAATGTGCAATTTAAACCTGAGAAGACATATGCAGTCATATCTTGTGTCACAGGTATTTACCTCTGGGCTAAGGACAGCTGTACTGTCACTGGGTACGTCCTCCTCATAGCCCTTGTTAAGGTAACTCTCAGTTTCATGGCCATCGCTGCCCTCACTGGGACATTTGCCAAAGGACAGGTGGGGACTACCACTGGTATGGGATAAATCACACTTGGCGTCTCCCAGGTCTGAAAGTGTACAGGACATCCTTGGAGAGCCATTTTCATCTTGATACGGAGGTGGCTGAAGCTCATCCAGTGGTGGTGTGCGCCTCATCCTCTGGATACAGTTGGCTGGTTGAAAAGAAGTCGAGGGAAAGATAGGGAAAAAAAGTACATATAAAGTATTTCATACTTCATATTTCATATATATTTCATATATATATATGAAAAATTATGCTGAAATATAATGATCACAATGATTTAAATCATGAAAAAGTTTCCTTTGGTTCTATCCAAGGCCACACTAACAGCAGCACACTTGTAATGGCGCTGTCTGTTGATCAGTGGTTGGTAGAACAGGTTAACTACAGTACTTTGGTCATGAGTACATTTTTTTCTTTAGATGAATTTCCATACATCTCTGAATCCAGTAAAAGGTAGAAAGATAAACAGAGACAAAACATAACCAACTGTGAAAATACAAGAGCTCCTTATGACAACCCACATTCTTAGGTACCACTAATCCTTTGGGGGATCCACTACATCTAGCTGCCTAAACCTAATACAGAAAGCAGTTGTTATGGAGCGGTGTTTTCAAAGCAGAACCAGCATGATTGTAAGATAGTCAAAATTTAACTACCAAGTAGTAAGGATTCAGGTAGGCACCACAAACTTTTACGTGAATCCAACAGTAATAGAAATATATATACACACATGGTGGATGCACCTGCATATTTGAATATTACATACGAGTGCACTGTTGGCTTTGACAAAGGTCTGCGCTCTCCATTTAGCCTTCTTGTTAACATAGTTTTAAATGAAACCTACTCTGCCCGTCCCATTGAACATTATGTGCTCTGCCAGAGGAATTTTTTGAATGCACAACCTAAATAAAACATCAGGTATGCACCATTAGAGGAGTGAACTGAATACTTCTTAATCTGCCACAGATTTCATGCCTCTCACCTTTCTGAATGATTCAGTTGCCTGGAAGGCAAAGAATGAGGCTATACTGAGAGTCTCCCTGGCACTTATAAGGAATCTTGAATAGTGTTGTCAGCTGCATTCTCAAATCTGAATCCCTTGTCCAATTTGGATTCGCAAAAATTGAACAGCCGATGCTAATACTCCCATAGGGACACTGGTGAAGCTTTAAACCCCAGTCTCTTGCAAAAAAGAAAGAAAGAAAACAAAAGATGAAGGAGAAAAATAACTTGGAAAAATCCTCTTCTCTTTCTGTCTCTTAACTTTTAGAAAAAGCCAACACTATGATGACGTAATTCCAGCTTTCTCCCAAGTTCTTGAAACTTTCACTCTTAATAATGTCAGTGAGACACCACCTCAAAGTGGCACATAACACTGGCAGGATGGAGGCAAAGGAGTCTTAACTAAGTGTCATGGAGGGCTTGATAAAAGGAGCAAATCCATTTTGAGCAGCTTTTTTCCTGCCGAGCTGGGGGCGGTTGATTTGATGGAAGCTACTGTGTAAAAGCACTACTCTTTTCTCCAGCCCGCTAATTGGGATGGTTACCATTCCTCCTCTCGTCTCACCCGTACTTATTTCACAGAGTTTTATCCTCTCTGTACTGGCAGAAGCCCTGTCCCCTTCTGGTTTTACAAGACATTCAAGATTTCACAAGGCAACAATTCAACATCATGACTATCAATCAGTAACTATCAATAATGCAAGTTGTGAAGGCCAAAAGCCCTTAAGGCAAAAGGCTAGTATCAGTTTATGAAGTACCACACTGTGTTTGCAACAGCATCTCACTGATTTAAACAGAGCAACGCATGTCTGAGATAAATTCAAGTGAGAAATATGCCCCATTGCTACTGAGAGCCTAAGCTTAATGCAGTCCATACTGTGGTGTGTTTATTGGCCTCTACATGACTGTGAATAAGTTTGCCTCAGCTATTAAACACCTGGCTTTAGGTGTTTACAGCTTTCTGTGAACACACTTTTGTTTCAAATGATCTCAGCTTGTGGCTGCCTTGGTTATCAGCTGACTTTCTTTCTTCAAAGAAATTGTTCTTCATCGGGAATCATGTTTTCTGTCCTTACCAGAGTAAATTAAGAAGGTTCTTATTAATGTCATGAAAGCTAGATGTAATTGGCTTAGTTGAGACTGTTTATAGGGACAGTTAGCCTTGTTTCCTCCAAAGCTCAAAAAAAACCCCCAACTAGCATTCTTTAAAGCTTACTAACTAACATCAGCAACACAAGCAATGTGTTACCTTGTTCCCCTGAACCTCTGTGCAGCCTTTATTGGTGCTAGATATAGGTGTGCTTTTAAAGCCTAACTAACTCATGGCACACTTGGCTAGACTATTTCTTGGACAGGATCAGTGACTTCCTGAAGTCTTGTTATCAGAGTAAATTTATATTTGTACAGATTAAATTTTTTTTTTAAACAATATGTTATTTAGTGAACTTTAAAGGTGCTGTCAGACTTCTTTCTGAACTTTGGACAGAGCCAGGTTTGCCCCGTTGTGGTAAACTTTTCCTTGTGGACTAAAAAATCTGGCTTATCAAAAACTACTACAGTGCAGTGTTACACAAACTTTCTCAAACATTTTTATGAAATGTTTTCACTGATTGGACTGTTTAAACAATCAATATGTTTACCTCAGAAGATCATTATTTAGAGAATCGGAGTAAGACAAGTGAAGGCACTGAGCCTTTTTCTAAAAATTTTCCAAACACACATTGCCATATCTAGGTTTAGAAAGCACCTGGATGAATTAATGGTAAACTAATTCATACCACTATTACAGTCATAATACCATGGTTATGAGTTATTATGATAAAAACAAGGTTTGAAACCTACAACTGTGGTGAACACTGAAATATTATTTGTGAGACAAAAAGTATTTTGACAGGTTGTCACTCAGCGATGTCCTCATCATGCACTCATGAGACCACATTAACCCCAGGGAACAGAAAGGACATTGGTCCAGACAAACCTAAGACTTTTTCTTCTTTCTTCATGCTTATTTCCTTTTTTGGGATCCTTTGTGGTGCCAACGGGGCACCTCTCTTTGCCTGCTTCTGCAGCCTCTGCATATTTCTCCTCATGTATAATACATATGTCCTGAGGATAAAGCTCTTCATACTCACAGACAAACAGGAACAGCAGTGAGAGTCGAGAGAAAATAACACAGAGGCCTCAGAACTTTTATGACAGCTTTGTTTGAAATGAATCAAAAGAAGTTTCTCAGCTATATCTTAGACACTACCTATGGCTAAATTTCTAATAATATTTTTCCTAATTTAGAAGGAAACAGTGACCTGTTGTTGGGACTGGTGTGAGATCTCTGATAATCCTTGAAGGCTTGCTGAGAAAAACCCCAGCCACCAAAGCTTTGCCAGAGGGAGAAATGAACATCTGGTACTTACAACCAAAGTGCAGCCACGGACTGACAGAGATCTCGCTGCATCCTCTCCTGGCTACAGGTGGAATAGTAGGTTGTGTTTACAAGTAATGTGGCAATGATCCAAAGTGCAGCCCCAAAAAAGTTAAGAGAAACTGCAAATGTACCCTTAATTCCTTCCATCAATATGTTTTCATGGTGCCCTCTTTGTATTTAAAAGAAAGAAATGATCTGCTTCTAACCTTGAATTTTCTTTATAATCCTTTAAACCTCTGAGGGCATTTGTATCAGACAAAAAACAAACACAAGACCTTTCATACTTTAAGTGTTGCCATATAAATAAACCAAGTTAATTTTAAATTATTGCTGCCAGGCACACATGACTCAAATCCCTGTCCTTCTCCCTCATAAGGGTAACTCACCACGTAATCTTACTGCTTCAGAAAACAAGTCAAGGTTATATTTGTCCAAAAAACCCCAAAACTGTCTTCAATCCAGTGTTGACTGCTTCTTTGAATCCAAGAAAACCTAAAGTAGCCTTTTGCTGTCTAGTTATTTATCAACATTTCTCAATAGAACTGGTCTTTAATTTACACTTTAAACAGCATTTTTGATCCCTTAGGTTTCAACATGAAGCATGCTGTGTTTCATAGAACATTGATTTTAAACAGCCAAAACAAGGCAGAGGGTCAATAGCAGCAAATAAATATTCTGACTAGCTGACTTGAATCTTGAACAGCAGAGATAGTAGATGTTTAAGAAATTTGCATTCAATGGTTTCTGCAAAGTGTAATACATTACATTTTCTAACAAATTCCCATGACCCCACTACACTTATTGAATTTCAGAGTGTTAGCGGGTCTTAGGATAAATTTCAGGGGTGATAAGATGATTAACAGAAAAGTAAAATGAAAAATTACATTTGAGCTGAATAAAATTAGGTTTCAATTTTAAAACTTCCCTCAAGTTTGTAGTTTAATTTTATGTGACCTCCTAGGGATTATTCTATTAAAGCGAGGAAATAAATGAGTTGTCAGTTAAATCTGTCTTGACTAGTAGATATGCAGCTAAATACAGGGCGCTGCAAGTATGGTTAAATGATTTTGTTGATCAATCAATTAGTCCATAAACTGAATGAAATTAATGTTTATCATCAATTTCTCATTTCCTTCCTTCCTTTCCAAAGTAATACTAGCAACATTATTTAGAATCAATCAAAATCATTAATTAAGTCAAGCAAATTGAACAAAGCATCATTATGATCTGTATGCAGGATTCAACAGGGAACATGCAAAATGCTCTAAAAATGTTCCCTGTAAATGAACAAGTAATCAATGCTGTGTTAAAAATCACATGAGCGTTAATCAGAGAGCCACTTCTCTCTCAGCCAAGAACCACTGATATCTCTGAGACTTGATAATGAAGAATCACTGTTGCTGTCAGACACAAATGAAATAAGGCCATTATGTTCCAGTTTTGATCAGATCTTCTCCTTCAACAGAAAATTAGCTT
>JAPZDZ010000007.1:18824214-18837621 GCA_029783805.1 Acanthurus tennentii | reverse complement strand
CAACCAGTTCAAGATATGCTGATATAAGCTTAAATTTAATCAGTAACAGAACAAAAACACAGTTTGATCTTCTATGTATTTTATCATATTTATATTACTGAGACTTACAAGCTGTGATACAAGAATGATAGTGTTTTTGTTACTTTCAGATTTAGCCGCAGGGATCATCAACTGGTGTGGATGCAGATGGTGTGCATAATGTTTTACAGGGTTCTGGTTTTAAAATGGATCAACTGGAAGAGGTCAGCTAGAAATGTCGTATTCAAATAACATATGGCACCAATGTTAGCTTAATTTGCCTGCTACACCGGATCCAGTTCCTCATCGTCATCATTTCACTCTTAAAACTGACTCTTGCCAGCTTGAAAGGCTTGATCTGTTAAAAATCAGGGACTCATTGTTTCCAAAATATCTAAGAACATTATGTGTAACATTTGATTTGCTGCAGGAAGCTTGACAGAAGCAGAACCAGGAACTTCAACTGTTAATTGTTTGGCCTTGTGGAGTGATAACTAAGAAGTGAGTAATGTATAACTCAGTGGCAACCATGCTGAAAAATAAAGCAAACACCTAAGTGCTATAAACTGCAGTGTTTTCATATTATATACTCAGTATTCAAATTAAACTGAGGCTAAAAGTTATGCAGTGAGAGCTCCCACTAGCTGTCTGCTGGAGTTACACTGTCATTTGTGAAGTGTATCCTCTCCAGCTCCACCCTCTTACCAAACGTGGTCGCAATCAAGCTCCAAAAACAAGATGGAAACAGCCATTATACCAAACTTAAAGCTTAAAAATGTTACTCCATAAACCAGTGAGTCATGTCATGTCAGGCTTTGTTTACCTTTCTATCTGGTGTTTATGTGAAATGTGCTTACAGAGGTTGTTCAGCCTTTATGGCAGTCATTTAACTGGACTGAGCTGTTTAGTGCAAACATTTACAGTAAAGTTTCTGTTGGTGTAAGGCTCTCTTACCCCCAGCAGGTTTCTGGGCACGTATCCCTCATGGTCATTAAGTCTTGCCCACCACCACTCTGTCTCTGTGTCGTCACGTCGACGCAGCACGGTGAGGGCGTCACCCTCGCTGAAGGACAGCTCATCGGCCTGCTGGGCCGTGTAGTCCCAGAGAGCGTAGACCAAACCTTTGTTCATCACACCCAACTTTTCCTGTACACCTAGAAAAGACAAAAAGTATCGATTAAATTTTAAAATATATCATTCCTTTGAAAATAAGCAGACCTGTTGTGCTAATTTTGCTGACTTACCACCTCTCTGTCTGTATCTACCTACCATAGAGGAACTGAGAACACTGTGTATAGCCCTCCTCCATCTCTTCACATTTGTCTGCCGCTGTTTCCACGTCACTAATCGTTGTGGCGAAAATGGCAGCCCCCGACTCCACCAGCATCTTACAGAGGTGGACACTATTGCATGAAGCTGCACAGTGCAGAGGAGTCCTGAGAGAGACAACAGTAAAATATGTCTTTAAGCAGACTTAAACATACCTCTGCTGGACAAGGTTGGATCACCTCTGGTTAAGCAAGGACAAAGATGTTTCAGTAATGCACTTAATGTCAAAAACATAATTGGCTAAACTCAATTAACGTCATCACAAAACAGGCTGACATTAACCAAACATGAATAAATTAAATCATGTAACTTCTGAATGCAGATCCTCATTAGACTTGGTAATCTTCTCCTTCAATACTGCTCAGGCAGCTGAGCCAAAACTGAATTTAGAAATGTAATTATCTCTGTCATTGTTGCCTCTGAGCTGAGCTCTCATATCACTGCCACAGCGCCACAAAGCGTGTTCATTTCCCAAACACCCCCTAAGTCCTCCGGCAGTCACTGTTCTATTATTAGTCTGGACTATTACATGACTGATATACTGACTGAAGGTACTGACCATCCGTCACTGTCGGCTGCGTTTACATTTACTCCAAAGTCCAGCAGGAACTTAACAATATGGTGATGGCCAGCGCAGACGGCATTGTGAAGAGGGGTTATGCCTTCATCATTAGGCATGCTGGGATTTTCCACCTATAAGACAGAGATAATGAGAAAATATACACAGAGATATTAGACTGATTAGGATGATTAGCAACAATGGTAAAAAATCCTCAAAAATATCCATTCAGATATTACCATTGAAAAACTTTAAAATAAACCCAGAGTGAGAGCACTACAGGAGATCATAGTGCCTGAATTCACTACAAAACTCAGGACAGTGCAACATTTTTTATTGTTTTTGAAGTTCCTGAGCTGTTGAGTTTTACTGCCTCAGGGTACAATAACGTCAAACTGAGCTTATTCTGGATGTGAAGCATCTGAGTGTTTCCTCAGGAGTGTCAGCTACAGCTTGCAGTTTGGAAGTCAGTAAGCACTTTTGCCCAGTCTCCATGTGAAGGATGTCAAGTATAGACTGGGGGTTTGCCTTTACAGAATTTTAGCCTTTGTTCTAAGTAGCTTCATGCTGATGGAAAACACTGTGATACAGATTTTGAGTGCACAAGAGTAACTTTCCACACATCCCAACTGAGACCATCTCTACCCTGACAGAACTGCTGAGGATCAAAGATACTGTACCTGAAAAGTATTCTCTCCCAAAGGCACTGAAAAGCTTCAAAATCTCCCAGTTACTGGCAGATCTATAAAGGCCATCTGTGTGTGAGGGGTGTACAGTGATTGTTGGCATGTACAAATGTTCTTCTATTGCATAAGATAATGTTTCTTCATTCAACACTGAAATGTATCAAAAAGGTGTAACCACATTGGAAGTATCCAAACAGTGACTGATGATATTCATCCCTTATCACCCACAGCAGCCGTATTTTTGACACTATACAATAAGGATTTAGACCACACAAGAGCACTTAAAAATACCCTAACCTCCTTCAAAGGACACTGACTTTATTTAATGATAACCGGTCTCTTCACACAGTAAGGTATGGTATCCCTCAAGGATTGATACTTGGCCCAGTACCTTTTACACTACCATTCTGTTACCTATTTTACAACCTCAGAATACACTTTTACTTCTATACAGACAACAAATTTTCCATGTTGCCATTAAGCCCACTAACCCTGTCAGCAGTTCCACCCCCAGGATTCATGGTTGCTCCTCTCTGTGGCTATTTGAAGAAGCTGGCACAAGTGCTACCATGATACAAGATTTATACCACTGTGTTCAAAAAAATTTATAACAATAATATTGTGATATTTATGCAATAAAAAAAGTCAGTTAAATTTCTTTTCAAATGTGTTTACCATATGTTTTGTCTCATTTCTGACAAACGAATTACATAACTTATACAATAATTTTTTTACACAAAAATATCATGTTTTGTTAAAATTTTGAAATAGGAGAATGTATTATCAGTCAAACACTGAAACAAAAACACGATCTTGTGTTACCTCATATATAATCCTTTGCACCAGATCAAACTCTCCTTCTAATGATGCGTCCAGAAGGAGAGCTAGAGGGTTGAACTTGACTCTCAGGCCGTGGCCTGTTCGCTCTGATGACGGCTTCTTCAGGTTGGTTCGCTTCACCTGCAGCACACAGAGAGAAGAAGCAGTGAGGTGCTGACAGTGCAGAAAAGAAAATGCTAACTAAGTATTTACTGCTATATATAGCACATTAGCTTTCAAGGAGAGCAATTAGATTAGCAGTAACATATTTCAAAGGGAAACACAACAAAGAAAAATACTTGCTACAAAAATTAGTTGCAATTTTTAACAAATTCATAGGGCATAAATATTTTAAGTGTCCATTTAAGCAAACAGAAGTCCCAGTTTTAACGTGTGCACCCAATATCAAATTTAAGTATAGAGTATACTTACAGTAAGTATAGCCTGATACCACAAAGAAATATCAACTCTGTTTCCATTTAAACAATCAGTAAACTGAACTCAGTGAAGTAGGGGGATTAAAGGGCAGTTAAAATCATAATCTATACCTACCTTGGGCAGTGAAGGTGCAGCAGGAGGTGACTGAGAAGGGGAGGTGTGGCCTCCAGAGTTATGTCCGGGACTGGATCCCCTCTGGTTGTTGTTGTTCTGGTCTTCTGGCTTATCAGGTGCAGGGGATGGGCTGGGTTGGGTTGATGGAGACACATTATTGGTTGTTTCTGCTTTTGTTGCCATCTCTTTAGGTGTTTCTATGGCAACTGAAGGAGGTGACAAGCGGCGAGAGTTCACATTTGGTACTTCACTCTCCGTGACTGCCACACTGACGCTCTTGTCACCAGATTCTACATTCCCATTGGCTGTATGTATGTTGTCCATGTCACCCAAAATGCAGTCTGGTTGGTAGAAAGTATTGCCTTGAATTAAGAGTGAAACAGCTGATATGAGCATCATTTAATCCTTTGCATCAATGGGAAATACTGTACAGACTGATGCTTCTACATTGTCCTGAGGTAAGGCTATGGCATCATATCACAATGTCTTACCTGAGCCTCCTTCCATGCCTCCTGCCAATGTGTTAAACCTGCACAGCAGAGATTAATTTTAACCAACCAACCTTATTTCATTAGCATTTGGTTTGTTTTAAATTCAGTTTAATCAAAAATCATTTGTTTTCACAGTTTATGAAAGCACAGACCTCTGGTACAGTAGCTTTTGGATGTTTGGCCCCTGTGGGCCCTCAGGCTCAGTGATTGAGCTCCGTTTCTTCAGGGGTCGAGGAGCATTGCTGAGGCGTCGGCGGAGAACCTCCAGGTCAGCATCACTCTGGTAACGTAACTGGGAGTGGGCTGTGGTAGGCAGAGGTGGAAAATTAAAATATTTCTTCTTATGTTGTTTGCTTGTTGAAATTTTTGTAATTAACTGCTCCTGCTCTCCAGTTCATAATGCTCACTCATTTGGCAAAGGAGAAGAGAGATAATGTTGAATAAATTCATGACAGAACACTTATGAGTTGATTGATTCTGTGTTACCTACCAACTGGGGTGAGCTTAGTGGGACTTAGGGGACGAGGGATGTTGTCCACACTGGGTGGAGGGAGGATTTGCCCATCTTTGCTCTCCCCTCCTCCTTTCTCTCCATCTTTATCTGTAACATCCTCTCCTCCTGCTCTTACTCCTCCTCCTCCTTGGAGAAAAGGGACAGGGGACGGAGATGTGGAGGAGGTGGGAAGGATGGGTTTACCGTAAACTATGTGAAGAGAGAAATGGGACACATAGTGTTCAGTGTAACAGTGTTAAAAATGCATTCTACTTGTAGTTTCTACATGTGGTGGATTCTGCAAAAAAAATTATTTTACTTTGCTGTATAATTACCTGCTTTGACAGTAGCTCTGTTGCTGAGAGATCCATAGTTTTTGGCCTGAGGGTGCTGGAGGTACATGCTGTAGATGGAGCTGCTGTTCATGGTGGCGGGGCCCTTCCTGGGGGACTGAGGTCTGGAGGGGTGGTCTGGGACATAAGGACGAACTGCCACTGCTGGTGGGGGGTCTGTTCGCTCTGTTTGTGGGGATAAGGGAGAGGGTTGGGAGGTGGTTGCAGGGCCTGACAGTACAAATAGTGCAGGGACAGGGAAAATATACAATTAACACTGACTTCCCAAATAAAACACCATTATCTCAGTGATGGATAGAAATTATTTGCAGAGTTCATCATTCGGCTTCCTGTGTAATATAAGAGGTCAAACCCCTATATGACATCAGGATTTGGATGTTGTTACAGGTGCAGCTAAGCACACAGTTGATCCAACCAGCCCTGTCAGTGATAGTGAGTAAGGTCAGAGTTTAAAGGGGCTTCAACCTTCCAACCACAGAGGGCAGCAAAAAGCGCTTTTCAACCTGGTGCTGAGTTACTCTTTACTCTGAGTTACCTTGGCTTGAATTTGGAGGGACAGAGATCCGTTGCTGTATTTGTTGTGAAGAGGAAGATGAGGAAGTGGAGGATGAGGTGGCATTTGCAGCACCAGATCGAGGCCAGCCCAGTGTACCTGGAGCAGAACGGGGCAGGGAGCTGGTGGCACAGTGATGCCCTGATGCCTGGTGGGTGGCACTGGGGTAGGTACCATAACCAGAGGGACGCTGGTGGGAGGGAGAGACATCAAAATGAGGGGAAAGAGATAATTCAGAAAAGATTAAGCCCAGCCTATTTTTATCTGTGAAAACCTGAATGACTTTTTTTGAGAACTTTTTTTGTTCTTGAAAGATTTTTATTGAGTTGAAAAGTTCAAAATCATTTAGCTTCAGTCATATACTAAATTGGTTTTCAAAGAGAAAGTCATGATACCCTAAAATGTCCTTAAAGATATCCTTAGTGAAATGAAGAATATTTCAATGTTTCTGTAATATCATCTTATTGAAATAATTTACAACTGAATCCATGAAAATGATTATTGCAATTATAACTTCCCCTATTATTCCCCTGTGTTTAGTTTAAAACAGGACAATACCTGCTCTGGACTGTTGGTCTTCCAGTCTGACACGCTCTTCCCGATGCTAGGCCATGATGCTTCATTAGCTAAACAGGAAGAAGGGGACAAAGGTTACAACAGGAAAAGCAGATAAGGAGAGGAGGAGACAAACACAAAGAAAAAGAAAATAAGTGCAAAAGTTCTGCCATTATGTTAGAGAAAGTTAAGGTGGTTGAAAGATGAGATAAAGTTAAAGAGTAGGAGGCAAGTTGATCTGAATGTAGTTAGGTATGTTAAACTTAAAAAGGATGCTGAATAGTCACCTTCATATTTTATAATAGCTGTTATTGCAATATGTGACTCCACTGACAAAATTCAAATAAACACTGGAAACAAATAACTGAATTATCCACACATGTACTTTACTCAAAGAGCAACTTAAAACCAGTGCAAGTCAGACTGTGTACTTACATTATAATGTTTGGTCTAATGTGAACAGCATGGTCCATTATTTACTACAAAGCAATAACAGTGCAATATCTGGATCTCATCAAGATATTTTTTAATTATAACTAAAAAGTATTGGATTGTCTCTCCTTCAAATAGCAAATTTTTTAATGTAAAAAGACTAGTGCCTAATTGCTTAACAACCAGTCTTCATGTCCAAATCGGTAATTACGGACCCCTCTCTCCTCTGCAAACATGTGTTGAGCATCCTGTGAGTTGTACAGCAATGAGACTAAAACATCTGATCATTAACTCGGTTGCAGAATTTGTAGTGCAGTTGTCAACAGGGTGACATCTGTATCCAATAATAAAGGAAAACAAACATTCATACTGACAATTGCAGTCATTAAACTGACTTGTGGGTGCTTTTTAGCTATAACCAGAATAATTACACTGAGCTACTGGTTAAAATAGGGTACAGCTCAGTGCATTACAAAACCCTTATTAACACAAAGCCGCTGCTTTGAAAGTCTGAAAACCGGCATGACTAACTGAGCTAAAATGCTACGTTCTTCTAAAATTAGGCCTGCTAGTTATGGAAAGTAGTGGTTTAATGCAGTCTCCGTCTCCACTGAGGTGGTATTACATAACTAATTGGCACAGTTCAAAGCGACACTGAGGTCACAGCACTGGTCAGTGACTAAATCTTGATCCACTGTTGCTTATTAACTAGTGACAATCCTGGAGGTCAGCGGCCTAGCTTAATGCTATAAAGAGTCATGGCAGTTTAACCTCACTGTACTTCCACACTGAATAAAGACTAGCTGAAAGGGCAGGGGGTAAAACATGCCACTGTATGGGGCCACCAGGTTGTTTGAGATGGACACCAATTTACATGCTTAATATCTGCTGTCTGTGAACGTTAAGAAAAAAGTATTTTCCCTAATGGCAAGAGTCTATAGCCACACTAGCAGCTCTGTGAGGCTGTACCTTGGAACAAGAGTGCTTTGAGCTTATGGCTAACATCAGCATGCTAACATGCTTGCACTGACAATGTTAACATACTGATGTTTAGCAGGTAATGTTTAGCATACTCAAAAATAAACAAAGTAGGACTAGATCTGAGGCTGAAAGGAATGTCATTAATTTTGCAGGTGTTTTCTTTCAAAAGCCAAAGTATTGGACAAATTAGAAGACTGGCCTGATGATGGCGCTAGAAAAGTCATGGGGACGCCATAGCCACAGTATAAGGAAAGATATTTCTAAAGTAGTGAACAGATTACCACACAGGTTGTTATTGCTATTCTTAAATCCAGGCCAACTTAAAAAAGCCTGGCTGAAAATAAGTGAAAAAGTGCATTGTGGGATATTAAAATTACCCTACATGTCACAGTTGGCTAAAATTCAGCATCAGTTGTCAAACTATCATTTGAAGCTGTTACCTAACCACTTGGCCTTGCTGTTGATGGCACAGCCACGTCACAGTGTTGGCACTAGATACCAGACTAATGCTGATTAACTGGTGAACCTGGGAGTCCTGTGGTCATTAAGCTATGCTGTGCAACTGTTGACTGCTGCCACTGTCACCTGCTGACCTCAGGAAGAAAACAGTCACGACAGGAAACAAACACTCAGCTCTGTGCAAGCTGGAAACCTGGCCATCTGCCTGGGAGCTCAGATTAGAAGAAGGAACTGAGTGGTTGTAATATACATTTAAACCGTTGTTGTCTTAGTGATAATGTGCACTGTCTTATGTTATACTGTAGCCTAGCACACACTTTGCCTTTTCTGCTTCTCGTGTGAAAATATTCAACTGCCAATTCCCAAGAGGTATGAAATGTTTTCAAAAGCCTTCATCAGTTTCCCAGCAGATAGAGGCAAAAGAGAGACAGTAACCCCCTTAGGAAGAAAGACGGATAGAGCTATACATGAACAAAGAGAAACTATGTATTAATTAAAAGACAAGTGCTTGTCACTGAGGGTTATGAAATGCTCCATTGTCAAAGACTGTGTGGAAAAATTATTACTGAACTTCATTCCAGCCATCATTTAGCCCGACAACCTCCATCCAGAGGTCCATTTTGTAAATGAATGAATGAATAAGTGTAGCCATAAATTTTGTTCCTCTTTCTGTGTATGGAGAATATGCAGAAGCATCAGGATTTTTGAATCTTTTCCTACTGATCATTAACAATTGGACAATCAAAAGGAGAGCTTTTGTTTCAGGAAACCTGACTCGTGTCCTTTTACCACTTTCTAGCAATAATTAGTTTAAGTCAGGGGAATATGAAACCATTTCTCACGACAAATAAATAAATAATTTACTTGTATTCCAATGCCATAGGCAGTGAATGAAATTCCTTGCAGTGATTTTTGTTTGCTCTAAGAATACTGTAGACTGCTATGCTTAAAAATTCAATGCTTATAATGCTTAGCATTCATACAGTATAATAGATTGTCAGCGCTCACACTTTTTAGAGAGTCTTAATCCATGTGATGAAAGCAGGAGCAGCTGTCTAGACTCCACAAACCCCCTTTTCCAAAAATATCATGTTATCTGACTCAAACAGACACACACACACTCTGTATACAGATTTTATATAGCAACAAGTTAGCGTAGCTCAGACTTCCCTTCATTCATTCTTTGTGCCTGCCCAGTAGACTGTTGACTTGATTTACAACTGTGTATTTTCCACATTACATAAGCTGGGACAATAAATAGAGCTGTGGCATTTGCTTTGGTATTCAAGAACACAAAGGGATTTGTATCAGTGCTGGTTCAAGCCACTTCACTTATACCCAGTACTTAAGCTAAATGAGATGAAATGTTTTGCTACTTGGATTCAGTGTGCACTGATGTATTAAGCTAGTGGGATTATTATGTATACTCAATGATGTACCATGCTAAAGGGACATATCTTAAAAAATACTCATATACACTCTTATGTCTGTACAGTAAAAATGAAGCAGGCCCAATGGAAACAAGGGGAAACAGCTAGCTAGCCAAAATGTAAGGAAATCTATCACTCAGCATGTCTATAACTCACTTATTGTATAGAAACCTCAAGGTGACGATGACTCCAGGAAGTCACCATATCTGCCCAAAATATAGTAGGCTAACATGAGACAAAACCTCATTTTGTTACTTTTGACAGAATCCTATCAGCTGGGTTGCAAGCATTCATGTAAGCTAAGGTACCCCGTTCCTGACTATAGCTTCACATTTATCATAAAGGACAGGTTAGTCTTAGGTCATTGTGTTTTCTCTCTCTGTTGTGTTTCTGGATTTAATACAGTTACTTTTACAGTGCCAAATTACAAATGTATCCATTTATTGTTAATTTAGGACACACACAATATACAGTTTGTCTGTAAAATGATTACACTAACTTTGGAAATGCTGAAGATATTAAATGGTTTTTTGGGGTTTTTTGGGTTTTTTTTTTTGTTAATGCAATTGACCTTCTCACTCCAGGTTGCAAGAACAGAAGGAATAATTGAATATGTGCCTCAGTCCAGATTGTGGTTTATTTTCTTATGCTGAGCTTCCTAACCCAGAGCAGCTGCTGGCTATCAGATGTCATGTCCGTGTCCTTACATGACCCTTACAATTTTCTGTCGCTGATTTAATTACGTTGTCCATACCATCTGCGATGTGGAACTTAAAAAAAAAAAACACTCCACAGCTTTTTTTTCAGCCCAGAACTCAAATTAAGAAAATCTCTGGGTTTCAGGGTGTACAAAAAAATACTTGTGTTAGAAACATGTAGAAAATACTATTAATAGACCCACTACACCTGAAGGTGCAGATAAAGGAGTGAGTAAGCAGGTGCTGTTAATCTACCACCAATTGAGCTAGTGGTGAGTAAGTTTCTCTAGCACCTTCTAGAGACTCACTGTTTTTACTGTCGCCCGCCTGAGGGGACCGAGGTCCCTCCCATGACTCAGAGGGCTCTGACAGGACGATGTCTAAATCTGACACTTTCCATTGGCTGGGAGGCTTCCTGATGCCACTCCTGTCCTCCTCTGCACGACCACACCCACCACGAAAGACAGTAACAAGACACCAACCACAACAGTGACAACCACCAAAACAACATCAACATGAACATCATCATGATGACATCAGAATGGTGTCCAAAAACAGAAACAGGTACATTCACCACCACCAACATCAACAAGGGACAAAACGATAATCACAAAACCACCAATAACATCAACATGTTACAAGTAGGATAACATCAACAACAACAGACATGGGGGAGAGGAAAAGAAAGAGCCAACAGACAGGGAAAGGAGATAGACAGCAAGTTAGAATCTAGACAGATAAAAGATGGTGCAGCTAGAAACTCTAAAGTGAAAGACAGCAAACAAACTGATCAGGTCTTTAACGATGCTTTAAAATTTAAAACAAAAAACAAAGGCACGTCTACCAACCTGAGAGGGAGCGGATGTGGCTGAGCGGGGTGGGTTTGGGTGGTGGGTCAGTAGGCAGGGGGTACCCCGCCTCCTGTCTCCCCTCTGCAGGAACCTGGATATAGGGGCAGACAGCCGCTACTCGACCAGAAACTCCACTGCCTTGATGGGAGGGGGTCTGAGGGGAGGACAGGCCTCCACCATTCATGCGACTCAACTGAGGGTCCAAAGATAGAAAGAATTAGACTCAAGGTAACTAGCTTTTAAATCAACTGTCAGGAGAAATGAAATTACTCCCTGTGTGAAACAAAGAAATCTATGATAACAATAGACTTGTGTACTTCTGCTCTCTTCTTATGCAGTCGTTCTCTCAGGTCTCCGATGCGTTGATCCATCACCGTGACCTGAGCGTTCCTCTTGTTCAGCAGCTCCTTGTTCTGGGCCAACTTGCTGCTCTGCTCCAGGTTATGACGGTTGCGAGCCTGAAATGTATGCCAAATTGTTTAACTATGACTTAAATGTGTTTATATGTTAAACCAATGAGATTATGGGATGGTATCATTTACCTGCAGTTCCTGGTAGAGTTTCCTCAGCTCCAGGGCTGCGGGACCAGACAGGGGTGATCCTTTCTGGCCTGTGTGTGCACCCTGGGATCCGGCTGGTGCCCCATGTGCAACGGAGTGTAGCTGAAGGCGTCCTCTCCTCAAATCCTCCAACTGCTGGGTCAGCTGATGAAATCATTTAGATAGAACTTAACAACTCATCTGACACAAGCTGAGTTTTTGCTGGATTTTTAACTGTTACAATGACACATCACTTTGCCGTGTATGTTACCTGGTCGACTCGAACCACAGCAGACTGCAGTTCTGCCTGCTTCTCCTGAAACAGGCTGCTAACATGGTCAATCTCTGCAGCTGAAGACACAAACCAGGAGAAGAAGATAATATAATTAGACTGAAACATTCACATCTAAATAATATTGCTGCATATTTTTTTTGTTTGTTTAATAATTGAGCCTATTCAAAGTTCCTGTCCAGAAACATTTTAAGGCATGTACAGCTAATTTGTATTGATTTCTCTCTTTTGTTTTGTGAAACACAGGTTCCTTAAATTAAAGTTAAACTAAAAACAGTGTTGGAGGCACGTCTACTCTTTGTTTCTCATTGAGGATTCTGGATCGATCGATCACAGCCCTTGTGCACAGACCACCACCGCTGCTTGCACCAGGTGAAAGATCAGTGTGCATACAGGCGGCTGATGTTAGCGTAGAGGAAACATCATAATGATTCAGCCACACATGTTCAAGCCTTCATCAGTACTTGTTGTTTTTTTAACTTAACTGGCAGTGGCTGACACATCTTCAGTGGCTGTGCTGATGCAAAAATCTCACTCTCTGTACTGACAAGTCCGCTGTGTGCTGGAGGTTTCAGGTCTCTTTGCCAAAAGGTTACTTTTGAAAGTGTGACGTACCAAATCTAGATTGCCTTGTTTACCTTTGAATCTCACATTTAAAGAAGGTGCAAAGACTTCACCCCCTACAGTAGAGGAATTTTTAAAACACCCCCCCAGTAACAAACTGCACAGATACGGGTCTTTTTAGTCAAGTTCAGACATTTTAGGGGCCATAAGAAGAGAAAAACATGTTTATGAGTGAAGGGGATCAGCTTGTCTCAATGCTTGCAAGCCAGCATTCATCTACAGACAAATGTGCAAAAGCTAAGAAATTTGCTTTTTATCAGACACTGTAATTTATTGGCTTTTGAGTCCAATTACTTTTGGAATTGACACACTAACCATGAAATGTCAAATGGTCACCTTTGGGCTAACTGCATTTTTAACCACATTTTTTCCTCAGGGCTCCCTCATGCGTTAATAGCATATATATCTATCTATCTATATATATATATATATATATATATATATATATATATATAAAGAGAGAGAGAGAGAGAGAGAGAGAGAGAGAGAGGGAGAGGGATGGATATATATAATTTTAAAAAATATATTAAGAAAAATATATTAAGAAAAACAGCCAAACATTAAATAAAATGGACTCTAAGCCTCTGCTAACAAAAATGATACCTCACTAATTATTAAACATTTGTTACAGGGATAGTTATCAAGAGAATCATCTAGTCTTTGACAGCCGGTAATACACAGCACACACACGCA
>JAPZDZ010000007.1:18716230-18732721 GCA_029783805.1 Acanthurus tennentii | reverse complement strand
AATATCAACAAATTTTAGTATGAGTTTGCTTATTGAGGAACAATTGTCCATTTTCTATTTTTATACGTAGGCCTTTTTATTTCTGTTGTATTAGTGTGTAAGAGGCATTCAATACTGTTCGCAGAGTATAATGTTGTCAAATTGAATGCATAAGAAAGCATATTTAATATGCTTTCTTTAGCCATGCTAGCTGCCAGCATGCTGTACAAAGCACAAAGTATTAAATTAACCTGTTGGATTCCTTCTGGTTTTTTCTACATTATAAGACTTTAGCATATATAAGGAAAGACCGCAGCATCAATACCAGAGAGCTCTTGGTTGAAGAGGTGGCACTGTAGGCTCTCCCACAGACCTAATGGCCCCTGTGTGAAGGTGTAGCCTTAGTGACATACATGCAGGGTGACAATGTGAGGAGAGCTCCTGACAAAGGCTCTATGCCTGGCTTCTGATAAGCCAATAGGGTGCTGATTGAGTTCTAACTGGTCAGTTGTCTGCTTCTTCCAGAGTGCTGACAACCAACTTCCACTCAAGAAGAGGCTCAATAGAGGCCTCTCAGGAACAAAGAGCTCAATACAAACACACAGGCACATGCATGGAGGTATGCTTGTAGCCCCCAACAGCCTAGTTGTAGCAGTTCTCATACAAAGGTGGGGTGGAGGTGGCAGAATTCTGCATTGACACTTGAGGGCATGTTGGCGAGGCTAATGTTCCCAGGGAGGACCACACAGCATCAGTGTGTCCCTCTATGTGGACTTCACTTCCTGGCACCTCAGGGGGGCTCACACACCAGCAGTCTCCGTTTCCCTGGTGCAGGATGGAGAAGCTGGACATCTCCAGCTTTCAGTAGTGCCTCATGTACAGGGGCTCACACAGGCTCAGATGAGGCTCCCTTCATGGGGAAAATGGTGGTGGAGGAAAAGCAAAAAGAGAGGAAGGCTGAGACAGGAAATCAATACGTCCACAGCATTACTCAGTGTACTCATTTCCTTACTGTGTGGCCCTAATTAATCACAGACATAAAAGCAATGGCAGGCACCCTGAAAGATATTTACATATTTCAAACTAGTTTTAAGAGACAGATGGATGTTGATGCCTCTGTTTTTTTGAACACAAGTGTAACTGCAGGAGGCAACAACGCTTCCCACTGCGATTCGTGTGCCAGCGAAAAGCAAATGAACTCCCCTGTTCCTGCACATTATGGCTGGCATTAGCAGCGTTGTCACAGTGCCAGCACAAGCTCATGATAAGTGATTTACCTTGTTGGCACCTCACATCTCTCATTAACCACACTGGACTTGCAATAAAGCAGTTCGTACTGTGGTAGTGAGGAAGAGGATCAGAGGTGGTTAAAGGGGCCAGAGAAGAAGAGATTTGACGGGAGAAACAGTGTATATGTGGATGTGCGTGCATGACTGAGTGATTGCATGGATGCCGAACAAAATATGATGTGGGTGATGTGGGCCCGGCTAAAGCTATCCAGTTACAGCAGCGCTTTAATGCCCGTGGTGATGTGAGACCCACTTGCCGCAGCCACAGACAGTGGGTAACTGTAGAGGGACCCCTTGGGATACGATGGTATGGAAGGGGCCTCAGATCTCCACCCACACAGCCCCTCCGTCACCCTCCCATGAGGCCCGCTTGGCCTGGCCACAGTATTTCCCTCACACACATCCTTCCCTTCCTCCTTCCCTTCCCGATGAGAGGCGCTCAGTCCATCCATATTCACTCGAGGCGAAGTAGAAAGCCGTCATAAAGCTGCTGGCAGCTGAAAAACAAGAGCCGGTTGGATGGTATAGAATATGCATGCAGTTTTAGCATGACAGCATCGAGCGTGTTTTGACTCATATGGTCCCATGAGGCACCGAGTACATTACATCAAAACATTATTGCTTGGAAAGCAGACACACACGCACACATACACACACGTCAACCCGACTCCAGTTACTTTCCAGAGTGCCTTTGTGGATGTTTAAGCATATTCTGTGTGCGTGCTTGTGATCATGTCCCATCTATGATGGCCATGTAGGTCCAGCTATCTGATTTCAGCAGGTCTCCAATAAACTCAGCAACGTGAGTGTGTGCATATGTGTGTGTGTGCGTGTGTGTGTTTGTGACAGAGAATCTGAACTCCGTCCCACCAGGAGCGGCTGTAATCAGACAGGCAATCAAACGCACTCCGAACAGCATCCGTCTTTCATCCTCTCCCTCCGCCTCGCTACCTGCGTCCCCTCTCCTCTTCCCGCTCACCCAGGGTGAAAATGACAGACACTTTTAAAGTCAACATGATGAGATGCATTTTTCATTTCAGACTGCGACGTGGGGGGAAAAAAACATTCACATTCACACACTGACATGGTCTTTTTGGATAGATGGAAAGAGAAACAATGAGCTTTTTATGTAACAGCACTTGTTTGTGTCTATCGTTACATTTCAGGCAGGGATGTTTTCAAAGGGTTACTGAGGCACGGGAGAAGAAAACAATCAGGAATCTTTAGGACACACAGGAAACAAAAGCAGGATTGAGGCAAAAATATAAGTCTGCGTGCTAAAATTATAATAAAGGAATTTTTTCTTTTTTTTTCAACCAGTGTCCCCATGACCACAAACCGTATTGTCACACCATGATTTCCTGCACTGAGAATGTAGACAAACAAACTGACAGCCACTGTGGAAAAATGTTGCCTCAGTGACATGTATTGAACAAACATTTGTGTCATGTCGCCACTAGCCACACGCAGTAAAACACAACAACCTTGTAAAAAAACAAACCCATGGCCTCAATTAGAGACACAATGACTTGGTGTAAAAAAAAAAAAAAAAAAAATCTGCTGCAAATGGTAAACAAGGTCTTATGAGGGAGCGCACATACAAGCAGTGACCTACCTCAGAATGTAATTAGCAACATATTCAGCTGTTTCTGGATACATGGCTGCCCGTATTGTCTCGAATTTTTTACTGAGGCTGGTGCATGCTGTGTCATGAAGTATGTGCACTTGCTGCAAAGTATTACCATTTGTGCATTTGTATGTGGGTGTGTTTTTGAGCCGTACCAAAGAGACGGCATGAGTGTGTGTCACTGTTTGAGCAGCCAGAATCCCCCCAGGTGAAATAAGCTCGAGCACGTCTCTGCTAAAGGAGAGTGTCTCTCAGAGCTCTGTGGTTGGATCAGAATAAGCCATTTAAGGACTCGTGCCTTGGATCCTCAGGTTGGTTTGCCCTCAGGCCTGATGATCATCTGAAAACTTCTTCTTTTGTTGACTCTTTTGCACTTTATGCTAATTGCAGCTGTTAGATTTCCTCCTTTTTTTTCATCCCAGTGCAAGTTTGTTAGCATTTCCTTACCTTAAAGATCTCATATATGAGGAGAATTCTTGAGTTAATGATGTCTAGATAATTGTCCTCTGACATGGCATTGTGATTCAACCTAATACACATCTGCAGAGAAAAGGGGTTTGAGATTTAATGCACTGTAAGCCTACTCGACGGGATTACATTCTAAAAACGATCAAACATGATTGCGGTGACATGCAGTAGATGAGACTCATTTCTCTGGCCTCCATCCTGTGCATAAGTACCCACAAAAAAGCAAAAAAAACATATTTAACAATTGAAATGAAATTGTATGAGATGGTTTCAATAACGCTGGATTCTGCGGCTGTACGTCGGGAGAGAATGGAGTCTGTCTTCTGAGGAGAGTAGCTCTGCTGGAGGAGAAAACATAAGCTCGTCATACAGCGCTTTTTTGCCTCATTAAATCTGCAGACGTGCCCTACTTTCCTCATCCTCCTCCATTGGACTCTTGTGCTAGTGAGCAGATTTGGTGGAGGTTGAGAGTGGGGGTGTTTCATTAAATATCCATACACCCCGAGCCTTTCTGCAGTGTTGCTCGACATAATTTGAGCATGTGTGTAAGAGAGACAGCCGGGCAGGAGGTACTGTACATATCACACGTGTGTGTGTGTGTGTGTGTGTGTGTTTCCACGAGCTCCACGGTGTATCTCTTCTCTTTGGATTACTTCTCCATCCTGTTGTGGTTCATGCAGCCAGCCTGCTCCCCTCCATCTTCTCAAACACACTGATAAGCTAGTCACTCTAACCTCCCCCATCCCCTTGTATTTTCCCTGCAATCCTCCCCGGTGTGACATTGAGCAGCCCAGGATTCCTTCTCTGCCACACCCATCCTCCCCCACCCCCCCACCCACACCCCACTCCCTTTTCCTCCCCCTTCTTTTCTCTCCATCACAGCCTGAAAGCTGTCAAAACACTGTGCTGCCTTCTCTATATCAAAGCCCACTGAAAAGCACGAGCACATGTACCTCAGTCCTCGACTGAATTCAAATGCGATACAGAAACTCACAGCTGTGTTTTGACTCCACCAGCTAGTGTTGGAATAAAATATTCACAATATAACCACACACACACACATGCACAAAAAAAAGCTGTCACACTCTCACACAGTCATGTCACACTCCCTATAGAGCTCTTTTTTTTGGCCATGTGACATCTACTACAATGGAGCTGTGTAGTCTCACCGAGAGTAGGAAAGGAGAGATGTTTCAGTTCCTCCGAAATGTGTTTGAGCCACTGAAACAGGCAGAAGACACCTGACAGCTCGCCTGGTCAGAAAAGGACAGATCAAAATCCCACAGATCTTTTTTCTCTGACGTGCAGAACCACTAAAATACCCAATTTCTGCTGCAACTACTGCCCTGGACTTTTTGAAGTGAAGCAGAAGAACAAAGAAGTTGTTGAGTAACTGCTGATGAACTGATAAGGTCACTTTTGTTCTGTATTGTGAAAATGGGAGAAAACCACAAAAATGCTCCATTTGTTACCGAAACTAAAGTGTTGTGCTACTGTTTGTTGTCTGCTGTGTTTTTTAAGCAAAAAACAAGAAGTAATAGTCTTGTTGAAGACAATGACCTGCTCTCTGGTTCATACATTTAAAAAAACAGATTATTTGTCATGAAATTGAGCTCATGGTTGTAAATCCTTATGACTTTATTTATCCCTTGACTTTTACTTCTTTAGCCAAGGTTGACATTTGTAATATTATAACCAAAAAGTTTGGGCTGTTTTTTGATGGATTACCATACATTTTAGTACACATTTACGCTGCCCTCAGGATGAACAATAAAAATGAACTATAATCCCTGTATTCTCATCCAGCGCATCATCAGGTCTAAATTTTTAAAACTAAGCACCTGCAAAACTAATTCCCATCAGCCTCTGCTGTACTTTGTGTTCAGTGCTAATGAGTGAATGCAAGCCTGGTTACATACAACAATTATGAGGAAAAGGGTAAATAGGATGAATACTTGATTAAGTTAGTTTTTAGGTTGTTAGCATTCTGACATTAGCGCTTAGCTTTAAGATTGTTGTGGAAAAGCACAACCTCACAGAGCTGCTAGCATGACTGTAAACTCTTTGCCTTTCATGTATTTGAATGAGGGCAGTGGGAGTCAACACAGAAGGCACTGAGAAAAAAATGGAGGGTGGTTTAGCAAAAAAAAAGGAAGGGGGGGCTGGCTCATTTTCGGCCAGATTGCAAGACAAGATGCTGCAGCAGCCGTTTAAATGCATGCAAACACACGTTCTTGGTGTCATTTAACATAAAATCTACATTTCTTCCTTTTATTTTGTGATTTTCCTGATGAAAGATAGAATTGCTCCTAGCATAACTATCCAGAGTTGAAAAAAAACAGTTCAGTCATCAAATTCATGGATCTGTTTAATAAACTGGACTCCTTGGGCTGTAATTTATGTCTTGCAGCTACCTGAAACAACACACACTAACCAACACTCGAAAGTTGGGAGACTTTCTGTGAAAACACACAGGGGAAACCACAAAAGAACCACATATTCATCTTGTCATTTAAAAGTTCTCGCCATTCAGAGTCCTGTAACACTTCAAAACCCACAGGGACTGCACTGCTGACTGCCAGTGTGATGTTCACAGTATTTATGGAACATTTAGCCAGAATCACCACATACACAGGCTGGCATTTTAGAGGCCAGCTCTGTGCCACCGCCGGCTGCAGAGCTGCAGACCTTTCTCACTTAGCGCTGAATAAAAACTCGCTCTCTGGGAAACATTCGTCACTCTCATAACTCAAGGTGAGCGATTACTGCAGCGTATTTTTGTAAATATTTTACAGTGCAGCTCTAGCAAACACTTAATCACGATGGGTAAAATCATTTTAAGTCAGATTTCTTTTTTTTTCATCACCAAACAGATAAAAATTTCATTGTAGTGCTGCCAAAAACATAAACATCACATGCACCGACCAATTTATAATTAAATGACCGGTTGCCTCGAGGTATTTCTAAGCTTATCTAACTTCTGATAAACGTCGCATCCAAAGAAAAGTTTTTCAGTGAAGTTTAATACCTACTGTTGTTCGATCTTCTGGGTATATTTGGCATACAGGAAGTTAGGCTTATTGTTACAAAACTCCATTATAAACAGCTGACAGAGACAGAGTGCTGTACTAACAGAAGCCATCTATCATGTTAAATGAGACAACTTGTAATTTCTCCTAACAGGACTTCACTAAGCTGCTAATTACCACATTTAATAGAACTAGTTTTTCATTCTCAATTAAACGCCACTGGTACATACAGTAAGCTTTTGGTGGCAGTGACGAGGCAACAAGATGAGACAGTTCAGACAGGAGATGTGCAACAACCCGTTTTTATTAAATTCGAGCCGAAACTGCTGTTGACAGAATTATATCTGTAATCAATGTCTTATAAAGTCACATTAGGAAAATAATATGAGCGACAAATTGAGTTGTCTAATCCGTAGTGATGGATTAGGTCCATTAATGCAGCAGAATGTCTCTGTTTACTGTTTTAACTTCTTTTTAAAAAATGTGACCTGACAATATGGACTGTAAACGGACTTCATTTGTGTAATGTTTTCCTGGTTTTACCCACCACTCACAAAGCTTTACAATGCAAGTCACCATTTACACACACATTTACACACCAGTGGAGCAATTTGGGCTTTAGTGTCTTGCCCAAGCACACTTCAGTATGCAGACTGGAGGAGCCGGGGATTGAACTAGTGACCTTCTGATAAGTGGACAACTGGTTCTACAGCCACAAACTCGATAGACAGTGTGAGTTTCTGAGAGTGGCAAAGACATGAATCATTGTCATGTCGTGTTTCTATTCTCCTTTTTCTGCCAAAGCAACAGATACATTTGACAAAACATGAGTGGCAAAAAAAGACTGAAATATCACCCCCCAAAAAAAGCTGTTATATATTGGTGAGATGGACCTGTTATTGTTTCTTACACTGTAAACAAAACATTCATGTCATGGCCTCACTCAGTATTACAAAATTCCTCTCCATCTGAAAGAAGCAGAAGTAAAGAGGAAGTGTGCTGAGGGTGTTTATGATGTTCATGGTTTAAATCAAGAAAGGGGTCTTCGTGGTCTCATGTCATTCACCTATTTATTTTGATAGTAGCAGATAAAACCATCACAGGATACGCATCTGTGGACAAGTCATTACTAAGAAACCACAAACCTCAGAAGAAGCGCTGAAATGCTTTAGCTACTTGAGCTCTACAGCCTTGAATGCTTCAATGAAGTAGTTATTAAATGTTTTTATTTTTCTTAAATTTTAGAAATACCTTTTGGACTTTATTGGACATTATTATCCCCTTTTTTCACTTTGGCAGCTAAAACAATGACATATTATCAGCTTTTATACTGACATGTTCACAGATCGGCAAACAGCTGCCTATTTGAACATCCAGCTGTTACAGAGGGACAATAGTGTTTATCTCGAGTTCTGTTTCTGGTCACATGTTGAATTTAGGTCCCATATTCACATCCTTATTGTTCTGTTTTGGAGGTTTCTCTCTGGGAGCAGCTGCCTCCTGCCTCTTGTGTCTGGAAACAGAGTTGGTGAGAATAACCCAAACAGTAAAGCTGGAGACTGTAAAAACCAAAACAATGAGCTTTCTGCAGAGCTAAAGGGGAAATTCAGAGTCAGGTCATTATTATATGTGAGTTCATCTTAACATCATGAACAACCTCGTCCATATCACACAGGATACATTTTTGCTATTATAATTTAAATAATGATTTACAGTCGTGGCAACCATGGATAACACAAACCTCATGTCCTTTTCAATGATTTGGGGAAATTAGAGGGTTTAAAGACATTTAAAGGATCTTACACTCCAAAATTACACGTATATTGTGCATATTCGTTTTTTTTATGAATGATAATACCATATCTTGATAGACTAAGCCTGAAAATGTGTTTGTATTCTCTAAAAGGATATGAAAAAGAGTTTAATATGTGTCCTGCTGTTAATAACAGATTCCTGCTGCCTTTAAGCTGTCAGAGGAACTTCACCCTCCTCTGCAGCCTCCATCAGGTTCAGTGCCAGAGAGCTGAGTCAAAGCCGATTCGCCAAGCAGACAAGAGGGCACGCAGACTCCTCCCCCAGCGCCTGCCAACCAAACCATCTATCACCAGGCAAAACCAGCCTGCACTGAAGGGGGGGATGTGTGTCACTATGACATGACTGTCTTTATATGAGTGTGTGTGATGGGACTTTGCACTTCCTCTTGTAGAGCGGCATCAATGCCAGGCAGTCAGACGTGTTAACGGTAATTTACAATGACTAACAGAAGCCTACTCTTCAGCCCTGTCATTCAACCATTCCTGACTTACCACACACTTCCCGCATACCTCAACAATGGACGCTGTGAAATGTGGGTTGAGAATGCCTGTCAACACCTAATGAGCAAAGTCCCTGTCTGCTTTAAAGTTAGTAAGACACTGGCTCACTGTTCGGCGCCCCCACTGGTATCAAAAAGCACAGGAAACCGAAAGCAAAAAGAGGAAGTTTGTTTCTTGTCCATTTCAAGTTTGATTCAGAGGTAGGTGCAAGAAAAGTCCCCCTCTTTCCCAGCTTGTACTCTGACAAAGACTTTGGGGAAATATTTAGTTATGACAAAGAGTATGAAAAAAAACCCCCAAACTAACAGAGGTTTGAGCTAACAAACAATTTAATCTTTCCTTGTTGTATGAGAAAAGGGAAGGGCAGGGACAGAAAGCACAGCCTGGCTTATCAAAATCCCCAAATCCCAAATGCCACTTTTTAAATACGTTTCAACGGCAAATACATGTTCAAAGGACTTATGGATTTCATCACGTTCAGGTCAGAGATGTCATGATTTGAAATTGGAAAGATTCTTAGGCATGGGGGGGAAAAAAAGATGATCCTCTCTTGGTATTTAGGTCTGGGCTTCATATAGCAGACAGTATTATGGCTTTTAAAGAAGATATGTGGCCCATTGTCAACAGTCAATAAAACAGTATGGCTTGGTAGCACGGGCCTTTTGTTCCGAACACAGTCAAGTTTAGAAAAGGCTTAACCTCAAGAGCCTCTGTGGAGTCTTACAGGGGCTTCTGGGACAGGCTTTTATCCACATCGCTACAGCAGTAAACGTGGCCTCCTGTTGTGCTCCCTGGGAGTTTTTTGTGGGAAGCTCTCCAGGAGTCTGCTTAGTCAAAGTTTGTTAACCACCGTTTCAAAGACAAATGATTCATCAATGTCATGTTGAGGTGGGGGATTGAGTTTTTCTTTTCCTAAGGAAAAATCAAACAACATCGAATGGAAAACAGACCCACTTTGAGCTGATAAATGTTTTTTTTTTTTTTCTTCCTGGAACTGACTTGTGAAGAGCAAACTTATAAGCAGAGCTGCCCATCGAGAGGTGACTCACCCGTGATGTTTCACTGGTTTAGACTTCATTCACTCAGCTGAACCACAACCACACACACACGCACACACACACACACTAACATCCACTGTAGTCCCCCCACCCAAGTATACAGTGTGTAGGTTTCTGCTTGAAAACACTCAAAACT
The DNA here is from genome assembly GCA_029783805.1 of Acanthurus tennentii. NCBI lineage: Eukaryota > Metazoa > Chordata > Actinopteri > Acanthuriformes > Acanthuridae > Acanthurus > Acanthurus tennentii. The sequence continues at coordinate 18,722,820 of JAPZDZ010000007.1, read as the reverse complement.
TTCCCATGAAGAGTGTCTCAAAGGAATAGTTTAAGGTTTTGGAAAATACTCTTTTTGCCTCATTGCAAAAAATTAAATGAGGGGATTGAAACCATGCGTGTGTCTATACTGTAAATATTAAGCCACCAAAGAGCCGGTTATCTTGGCCTGACTCTGTCTCCACTGGTCAAAAAATAGCACAGCACATATCATCAGATAAAACTCTCAGAAATTGTTGGGTTTTTTTTAAATGAGAGACTGAGTTCTTAGAGGTCCTGATAAGTACATTTTGGTACCTTTTTTTGATTACCTTTTTACTCTACCAGTGTTTATGCTAAGCTAAGCTAACTGAGTGCTGTCTGTGGCAGTCTGTTAATGTAACTATTAACAAGAAAGCCAATAAGTAAATTTCCCAATATGGACTTCCTCATCTAAAGCCAACAAAGAGATGAAGTTGTCATGTTACAAAATGGCTTTAACAAGACATGCAATATTACAACAGTATGAGACTTAATTTTATTTAAGTAGCCCATAAATAAAGTCCCCAAAAAATCTTGGAATTTATTTGTTTTTACTTTTAATTTTTTTTAAACATGTCATGCTGATGGAAAAATATACATCACTGTAAAAGTCTTTTAGTTCTTAATTGAATGTTGGAGTTTTGACTCTAGGTTTTTGTACATTAGTTACAAGACATTAGACACAATTACAAGATGTGTGACAAGAATTATGGGCTAATTTTTTTATGTGACGCAGTAAAAGCAGTCAAACACTACAGTGCATGTATGCTATAAAGTACATTCAAACACTATGAACACGTGTCTTCGGGGTGAGAACACACCATCTGTCATTCATCAAGTCATCATAAATAGTGGAATTGAGAGTCAATAAGAAACAGAGACCAAAGGCTCAACCTAAATACATTTTTTTTTTCATTTACACAACATGCTCTTTGCAGCTTCACATCCTCTTCAACATGAGCTGGATGGAGCGAAGAGCCACAACGCACGTAGCATTTGCAAAAAGCTGCTTTGCTTTGTGTGAGTGCATGTGTGTGTGTGTGTGTGTGTGTGTGTCAATGTGTGTGTCAGTGTGTGTAAATAGGATGTTGCTTTAGAGTCAACCAGGCATCTCTCGGCCATTGGCTAAGCTCCACACGCTGATGTCACCTCTTGGCACGACTTTGTGATCTTTGGACCTGATCAGCAATTCCACCACAGCCAACCAATGGGTTTGCAAGGATTTGACCCCGGGTGGTGATGTCATGCAGCAGGGAATGCAAACAAGTGCACTGGTGGCTTGTGCATGTGTGTGTGTGTGTGTGTGTACGAGTGTGTGTCAGCGTGAGTGTGTGTATGTGTGTGAGCAGGGGCTGTACTGCTGCATTGTTTTATAGAGCCTGACTGTTGTTGGGGAAGTACAAACAGCCTGCCAGCTGTGACACTGTTGATTTTTCACTGGACAAGCTGTATATTTAGTGCACTCACTGAAGGCTGTGTGTGAAGTCACTGTGCCAGTGTTTGTTATGGTTACTGCCCTCTACAACCTTTTTTTAAACCCCCCTGCATTGGTTTTAATCTCACCTTTTACTCATTTAAATGACAAAAAAAAAGACTTTTTCTTCACTATTTTTACATTTTGGCTCACCATGTCCATTACAGGCACTGCCAGCTGATATCAATCTACAGAGTGACAAATACCAACGAGCTTCATTCTCCTTTGAGTCACTCCTGAGTGTGCCATTTCCTGTTTCGAAATTGTTGCAAATGTGACTCACTTGCTTAGCGGCAATGCAAAGCAGCATGTAATGATAGTTTTGAACTGAATGTGTGAAACTCCTCTAATGTCAGAGAAGGTGTTGATGAAACGTGTGAGAAGTGAAGTGTGTTCAGTATTAAAACTTTTAAAACCATGTGGCTGACACTGAAACCTGACAGGGGGGGAATTTACTTCTCACATTACTTTGTTTAATCTATTACTTTACGCTTGACACCCCCTGTGGCTAAGGGCAAAACAAACTGGTTTTGAGGTGGGAAACCAAGTCACTGATGTAACCAAACAAATAAAAAAAAGAAAAAAAGAAAGGAGGGGTACAAAAAAAAATTATCTTAAAGTAGAAAAACCATGTGTTATTTGTGGCAAATATTTAACTCTACACACAAAACCACTACTCGTTATTTCCCCTGCCTACTTGAGGTTAAGTTCAAACAACAGATGAAATATGCTTCCTGACAATGGCTGCAGCCTCTCCCCACACTTCTCAAAAATAGTAATTAGCTCCCTGACTAATCACTCTTGTTATGCATCATAAATTACGAACATCACACAACGCTATTTGTACACTGCTTGCTGTAACTGCAGAGAGGATTTGCAACTTCCTGAAGAAGGGGGAGGGGGGGACCCTGCCGTTCCTGGACGCTGGGGGCTCCGAGGAGACAGAGGAGAAACCACAGTCACTGGGTTTAAACCAAAGGCTGTGAGACTGCGTGTACCCTATTTGTGGCTATTCCATATTAGTGGTGCTTTGCCTTGGAAAGTCCTGCCGCCTGCAGTTTTTGATTCTTGGAAGGATTAGTAAACCAGAATCATGTGACCTCAAGTTTGTGTTGGTTGGCAGTAGCAGCATGCGTTATGGTCTGTGCTGTATACTTAGTGAAAAGCTTGTAAAGGGACATAGTCACATAGATTACAATAAACACCACTGGTATTATACAATTATACTTAATATATTTTACCACATTTCTAAAGTGGAACTGAAATTAAAATTCCCTTAAGTTGAAAAATCAGTACAAACTTCACCTTTAGTCTTTCTTTAGTGATTTCATTGACTTACATACTTATTCGATCAGAATTCTTATTAGAAAAAAAAAGAAAGAAAGTTTTATTTACTTTTCTGCAATGACAGTTTACGCTGTTGTTCTAATTGTGTTTACTGGGAGGTGTGGAGTTTGGCTTCAACAGACTGCAATTTTATTGGTTGAGTATCTGAGAAGGCAGGCTTTAAGATATAGCTAAAAATAGGCTGTTATATCACTTCAGGTTCACACAGGCAGTCAGACAGCCTGGAGGTGGATGTTGCGAGATGTTGCTCGGTCTCTTCTCCACATATTGCTTCATTGGGTTTGCAGGGTTTCCTGATGATTCAGGAGGTGTTGAAACAAAGTGGATGAAAGATAAAGGGGTTAGTGTTAACATTAGCCTCCTCTCAGAAAGGAGAAGCTTTATAGTCAAACTTGCTAGCTCTCTCTGTTTACAGAGGCTAGCTCTACTAGCTTAAGGCTGAAATATGCAGAAATATGTTCTAAAAAGTTGTTTTTATGCTCTTTTTTAAAATGGAAAATAGGATAAATTGGCTGGAGGACTTTTATAGTTTGTACTTTAAAAAGTGAGGAGCACAAAAATTTGCGGGGTAACAGTAGCACCCTTTGTCTATTGGCAAAAGCAGTTGTTTGACATTAGCAAGGCAAAGGGTGTAGAAAGGGCATAAAATTTCAATTTTATAACTTAAAATGTAATTTAGAGGGATATTTTTAGAGGGCGTAAAAAAGGAAAATGCCTAAAGCATAACTGGAATGCATCAGTTGAAGAAAAAATCCCTGAGAGTGTCAGATCGTAATGGGTTTGATATACTGATTTGTTCTGCTGAGGATTTCAAACACGTCCTCTGTAGTTTTAAAAAGTTTGGCATTCAGAGCACTCTCTCACACACACACACACACTCTCTCACACACAAAAACACCAAAGAACATGATCTGATCTTATGATGAAAATCCAGTTTATAGAGAGATGAATCACCTTATTTTTTTAAAGCCGTGTGAGAGGTTAAATTGTAATACTATGTGAAATAACTCTACAAAGCCTGATTAATCCATTATTTCTCAAGGTCTAACAACTTATTAGTGAGCAGCTGGCCAGAAATGAAGGATTTTTAATCAGATTGCACATAATAGCACTGAGTGACCTTGCAATTATCTGCCCACGACTAATTACACAAAGCAGTCATGTCTATATAGGAACTGTTTAAGCCTGATTTAATGGGCATGTAAACCGCTACAAGGTTAGTGAATGGATTCTTAGTGGCTTCTCCCACAGCACTGAGCAGGCCAATTGAAAATAGCTCCAGAAAAGCCAAGGAGAAAATGCATGCCAGAGTAGGCAGCACCTGGCAACCCAAATATTAAAAAGGCCATTAAGGTTTTAAGTTTCTTTAAAAAGACAGCAGCTTCCTGTTTTTTTGTTTTTTTTTTTACCCTTGCTAACCATAGGAAATGTATGCTGAGTGTGCTTGTTTTTTTCTCTCCTCTGCATGTTAAAATGTCCTGTATTATTAGGATGAGTAAAGTAGCAATAAAGACATCTGCTTTTACAGTCCGTCTTTAAAAGCAGCAGGGGTTGAGCTCTTTTTGTCACTTTTATAGACTCCCTTACCTCATAGATCAGGGAGTTCAGATGAGGAGAAAGTACTGACCAGTGGTGGATTTTGGCACAGGACCATGGATGGATTATAAATATCCAAAGAAACAAGGAAAAATCATGCACACACAATGTTTATATCTGTTGCTAAAGAACATGTTCTGAAATGAAAGCATCTTAAAAACCTTTTTTATTACTAATTAACAACAGCAATTGCCACCTAGATTGAAATGACATAGTTTATTGACTTTAATCAAAAAAAGGCAAATTTTCTGCAAAAAATAACTCTCATAATAGCCTGATTGTGCTTAAAACAAACTATTTTTGATAGAAAACGTTGTCTGTCCAAAGATTACATCCTCTCTTTAGAAATGTTTAGCTGTTCACCATAAAGGTGTGATTGAGTTGATACATTGAAGGCAAGCACAGTGTTTCGTTTGGTTGCACACACACAGAAAGCAAAGGACCTGTTTGTGTTTGGAGAAAGAAAACTTGAAAGAGATGTCCTGCGTTCTGTCTCAGGTCTTCCCATTAACCATTACTGCACGCTGACTTTCCAACAAACACTTTAGTTAAACTCAACCGAAAAAAATGACTGTCAGCATATTTTGATTGCTGACAGTGATCGAACAGACCAACAACTGTAATGAGAATCATTCCCCAGAGTTGCTGCATCCTGATTGGTGCACAGAAGAATGTGCCAACACATTCTTCCAAGCATCGCCCACTCTAACCTAGTGGGATAAGAAGAGAGTAAAAAAAAAACAGAAAGCCCTCATAAAAAACCACAGAACTGTTTTAACTTTGGCAGAGTTTGGTGTGTTCATGTAACCCTAACCCTAATTCATGTATCACTCACTAGAGTTCGGAGTCTGAGATTAAACTCTTAGTATTTAGGGGAATCTATGCAAAGACTAGAAACTTTAAAGACTCAAAAGCTCCCACTTTATGAACCTTAAGTGGAGGGATGGAGAAAGGAGGGGAAGGAAAGTATAATTTAAGCAGCAGGACGTCCAGCAGTCAGCATCCTCATTCTCACCTCCTTTTTATTGTCTCCCCCTCACTCTCCCTGTGCACCAACAATTGCTCAAAGAGGTGCCAGCTTGCAAAAGCAACACAAAGGAGAAAAAAGAAGGTTTCTGCAAGGTCTAATCCTGAGGAGCTGGAAAAAAAAGGGTCGACTGAGGTTTCTCTATCACTCTCTCTCTTTGTGCCTGTCCAACAGCCCTGTTTCTTGATGAAAATGTCCCGCTGGATGAGGGCATTAGACGCCCGCTCTAATCCCGTGTAATTTCCCACAATCCCCTTTGCTTGCATCCTGCCAAGGAGGCCTTCGGCGCCCCGCTGAGCCCCTAGCTTCTGGCTTTGGCGTTCCCACACCCTTGCTCAACCAGTATTTCCTCTACAGGCGGAGAGGAAACAAGACACTCAGTCTCTCTCTTCCCTTCTCCCTTTCATCTCTCTTTTCATCAAAGCCAGAACAACAGCAAAAAACTAGCAGCCTACTTATGAGTGTGTCCTCAAATTGTGACCTTTGGCAGGGTCGAGCCGCGGTGCGGGCCACAGAAGAGACAGACAGGGTTTAGTCATTAGCAGAATTAAAACCTTGGTCCACTACTGGTTGACCCAAATAACATTTGTGTGTTTGTGCGTCTGTGTGCGTTTGTGTGTGTGTGGCTTTGTTGCATTGTTGTCCTCCATCGCTAACGATGTGTTTATGCGCAAGGTTGTGTACATTCGCCAGCGTCATAATCCCGAACAATCTCCTTCTTACGTAAAATGCTTTATGTTCATCTTTTTTTTTATCACTGAGCGCATCAGAAGGTCACTGAGGGGAAAAGAGCCGCATGACGAACTGTCTGCCCTCCTGTCCAAATGTCTGTTTCAGAGGCGTCCAGCACAAGTGATAAATCTATTATATACATGCAATGGTGCTTTCGATAGCCCTGTAAGCCGGTGCTGATGAGGGGCTTTGGATAAAAAGTATTATTATGTAAAAAGCACGTTAGTTGCTCATCAGTAGCCCATTCATAAGACGCCATCCATGCACCCTGAAGAGACTTCTACTGAGGACTCAGATTAGAGTTAACACTTCTAAGGAAGTTCAAGACAGATGCTTCTGTTTGATGCTGAGTTGGTGTGGATAAAAACAAAGACGCTTCAAATTTTAAAGCTACTTCCTTTTCCTGTGTTCACTC
>JAPZDZ010000007.1:18662678-18673268 GCA_029783805.1 Acanthurus tennentii | reverse complement strand
TTTCTTTCTTTCTTTTTCCTACAAATCAGCCTTCAGTAGGTTACAACTGAGACACCTTTCCCACATTAGAAAGCAGGAGGGGTCCTGTGTTTTGATTGTTTCCTGGAATATCAGTTCAAGTTAGCTCTAATAAATGGCCAGCAGATGGCACCCAAGACGATGATTGAGCTGATAAGAAAGGCCACAGCATTTTCAAGCACAATGCATTAAAAAGCATGATTACCTGGTCCAACTGGAAGACTTTGTAGAAATACCTCTGCCAGAATTCTGAATGGGCTACAGCTGCTGGCACCTGTAGATAAAAAAATTATTAATTTTTACTTTTTGGTTCATGCACTTTATTTTTTTTTTTATCTGAAAGCACTAAATGGCAGGTCACTCTGGAATAAAAGAACCTGCCAAATGAATGTCATGAAAAACAAATCTAAATCCTGGGTTCTAGTAAAGTAAGCACTGACAAAGGCAACAGTACAAACCATTTTGGTATAAAGGGCTCGTATAGAGGGACTGTTGACCAAAAGCTCTGAGATTTCTCCTTTCTTGTCCTCCAAACTGAAGCTGGACAGCCAGTTGTCAAATTGCTCTGGAGGACCTGGACAAAAATATCTTCTCATTAAAACAAACTGATTAATATTCCCATTGCTCATTAGCAATAAAATCCTGGTAATGACTTCAAGTTGTTAGGGCAGCCATTAAAGGCAGATAATAATAGCATTTAAGTTAAAATCGTTAATGATCCAACACTGAAAAAAAATGTGAGTCACAGCAACAAAAAAAAGCATGAAAAAGAGTGTGAAGCATAAATAGTAAGTGATCTTAAAATCCAGAATAATATACAGTATATATTGTGAAAATCTACAGTCAAAGGCATGACAATTTAAGATTACCTGACTTCAAATAAAATAAAACATTTTAGTGTAACACTTGCTGGATTCTTTGCACCGCTGCTGTGAGCTTTCTTACCATCAGGCTCATTGCAGTATGTAGCAGGGTCAGCTTGCAAACTGTAGAGACGTGCCTGCAGGAAAAACAAATGCTTAGCTGTGGTCGTTTTGTTTGCACATGCACATCACACATTGACTTTCAGGTTAAGTCTCACAGGGTCTTATGAAAAAAAAAGGGGAAAAAACTAAATATGTTTTGAATGAACACTTTGTTCAGTATTCTCGAAGAGGTTAACCAAAGTTTTCTGTTCACATGATTATTCACAAGAACTTCTGCAAAAGGGTCATATTTAGCTCTGCTGTTTATAAGTTGGAAACTCTAAAAGAATACGCTTACACTGCATGCAGGACTGTTTATTTCACAGCTTGTAAAATTAAATGTGCTGTAAAAACAAGTGGCTCTAAAGTCAATTTTCCATACAAAAGTACCACACTTTTACCCACCTTAGAACTGTCATAGACCTCTGTGGTTCCTGCTGGAGTTGCCACCAATGTGATTACATCACAGTCTATGGTTTTATCGGGGGGCGGAGCAAGCGTGTCTGATATCACCCCTAAGAAACTAGAGAGGCTCTTCTTCACCTTTTCTGTGGTCTCAGAGGAACCCTCCACCTGGAATAAACAGGGTAGATTTGAAATCCAGCAATTTATTTTAGATTTGAGGAAATGCATGTAGTGTGGGTTAAGTGAAAACAGACAGGAGATACTTCAATAAAAAAAACAACAGACGTGGTGAAGGCTCCAACTTACTGCAAGTTTGTTTCTGACAGCAGTGGCTGTAGCCGCAATTGAACAGGCCGTGTCATGTTGAACCACATTGGTGAACTCTGTCAGGTCTCGCTTTAGGAATTCTAAGGCCTCAGATGACTGTAAAGAGGAAATTTTAATAATCAAGATCAACATCAGATACAATATTAGTATCATCTCCATTGAGAAACTTTTGCCATAATTTATTTGATATGAAAACATATCACAAATAACAAGAAAAACAGTCTATGACAATGTAAGTAAACAATACACAAAAAGTGTTACAAACACTAACAAAGACAGCAATACTTTATGATTAACTGATCTACCTCTGCTCTTTAAGAAACAGATTTAAACAATCTTCAGGCATTATTACTAAATTTGTGCTGATGTGAATGAACAAGAGATTGCCTGATAGCTGTACAGTTGTAACTGTCCTGTTTTTCTGCATTCTGCCAAAAGGCAGGTGGGATAGTTTGATAATGACCATGTCTTGAAAATGCTGTGCAACCAGTTTTTAATGACAGAGATAAATATCCCCAGACCATGCCATCTTGTAGAGGAAAGAGATTTGTACATAAATACGTGCAGCTGTGTGGTTAGCGTTTTTGGATTTGAGGAGTTCTTGTTTGAAAAAACAGCCTGACTTTTGCAGATGTGTACTGAAACATATTATGAAACCTAAACAGTGTGGGAACAGTAGGGGTTGAAATCATAACTCATAGCAACATTGTAAATGCCAATCAGTTACTAAATTCACAGAAGAAGTTTTACCTTATCTTTGACGGCCTGGAAGCTCTGCTGAAGCCAGCCTCCCCACCAGCCTTCTCTGTAATCACATATTAAAAAATAGAGACGTCCAAAAGACAAAACCAGCAGAGAAAATGGCACATATGTAACACCGAAATTGGGACACTAAATCTCGTTTGACAGTTTTGCAAGACTTTAGCAAGACAGCTGGGTGTCAGCTGTTGACTCAAGGTATCTCTGGCTAACTTACAAACAGGCTAGCAAGCTAGACGACTTAACTAGCGTCAGCTATCAGTGCCATGTAAGCTAACCTGTCCAAAACTACCCACAAGTACAATTGTTAAGTCAGAATACAAATGCTGTATGTAAAGATTACCCACGTCTAAACCCATACGGTTGTTAATGCGTGATTTAAGTCGTTTTACACAAAAGCTAACCAGGCTATGCTAACGCTAGCATGGCTGTGTTTTGGTAAACAAACGCACTTCCTGAACTGATTCGGCGAACTGTAAACTAAAGCGTTTAAACTAAGTAACATAACAAATCTTATTAGACACACAACACACTAAGAAACACACTATGCAAAAGATGTTGGCGCTGTCAGCTATTTTATATTTTAAAACAAAAAGTAATTTGCGAGTTCACTCTCACCCTTCAGCCATCTTCAGACGATGACATCATCAGTATTTACTGAACTCTAACCTCGGTTGCGTTGTTTTGAAATAAAAAAATGGAAACACGTGATGCAACACGGCTTTCCCTCAGCGTGAGTCATGTTCATGTATACAAAGGAACAGTACTGTTTTAATAATCATCTTTGAACACTGCGTTACCAGCAAATGTTTTACAGGTTTTGTGCTATTTATGGCGGCTGCAGAGGGTCAAATTAGCAGGCAACGTTAATCGCTGGGTTGTGGCAGGGTAGTTTGGGGCAATGGCTTTTCAAGTGGGATAACACCAGGGGTCCTTGAGGGAGTTCCAGGGATCCCCCAGCAAAGAGGGGAGTATTTTATTAATATTATGATTGCACCCATAATGATGCATGATTAAAAGCAATGAATTAATAAAATTTTGTTCATAGGTTCGATGCACTTTGTGTAATGAATAAACTCAAGGTAAAGTATTTTTTTTATATGAAGGACAAAATCTTTTCAAATGGGCGTCTGTGGTCTTAGTTATTTTCAGTTGAGGGGTCCTTGATGCTCAAAAAAATTAGAGCAACTGCAGTTCTTTTGTATGCATAAATCTTAGAGAGCTTATACTTGTTTTCTAGTGTCCTGATATATTATTAGCAAATTCGAAAATGTGACAGTAATGTTTTGGTTGGATGCAAAAGGTTCAATGTTTCCAGAACTCTTCATCTAATGTAAGAAAAAAAATCAAACATGGAGCATCATAGTGATCAGTTTAATACTTTCACTTTCAATAGCATGCATTTAATACTGACATACAGACCTAATATTACTCTGTTTATGCTGACTGGTGCTCAAGGAGATCATCTGAAATTCTTCAACACCAAAATCTGAATCCTTTCACAAGTTAATTGGTTTTACTTTGCAGCTCTTATCCATCTGCTGACTCTCTGAATTTGCACTCCGTCATCAGAACTTTAAGAGGCTCTGCCATCAAACAGACTGTGACCTCTGACTGCTAACTGAACATATGAGATGTGACTTTGTAAACATTTGCAAACTTTGGGTTATCAACCTTTGTGCATGACCTCATACTGTCTATGATGTCTGAAGATTTTTAGCTCTACATATTCATACAGTAAACAAGCAGAACCCAACACAAAAAAGGATTCATGAAAATAATGAAAATATTGTGATCAGAAGCTTCATTTCATATCTGCAGTCTAGTGGAGGAACTTGTCGAAAATCCCTGCAAAGCATGCTCTCTGTGTGATAGTTGTTAAAAGTGAACTGCATGAAAAGAACAAGACGTAAAAGCTCATCAAAACAGAGGGAAAAAAAAACTGTAGAGCATATCTTCCACAAGGGAGACTAATGGTTTAAGCATATGCAAGTTGTTTTCTTTTAATTGAAGCTAATTTAACCAATAGGCTGCAAAAACCAAACAAACGTCTCCTTCTTGAGCTATTATATGAGCTAATCAGTGTTTAGCAATTCCATCCTGAATCCCCTCATGAATCTCCTGCTCTGTGGATGTGCATGGGAGTGTATGTGCACACCATATTGCATATGTGTGTTGACCCCCAGCAGCTGTGCTTCCCCTCATCAGTATTCTGGGTAAAAAGGGGGCTGTAGCACAAAATGAAACAGAACAGGCAACAAGCCTCTGGAAGTGTGTTCATCCTTAATTGAAGTTCCCCCTCGTCCAGACGCAGCACAATGTGTGCTTATGTCCCCGCAATATGTCTCCCCTGTCCAACCCCTCCATCCTCTTAATTGGGTCTTTCAGTCCCCTAATTAACTCTGTCAATGCGGTTCGTCCCGAGCCAAGTTGGGACAAGAGCTCCTCTATTGATCACTATCTGAAGCAGTTAACTTATCCATCTGTCGACATGGCCATGGTGTGATAGTGTCTGCATGATGTTTAATGCACAAAAGGGAAATGTGTAATTTCACCACTGCATCCCTTTTGTTGTTAAAGACTTCATAATACTAATTAACAATTGAATAGAATTAGTTTACTATTTAATATCAGTACTGTTTTACCTACAATTCTGGTTTACTTAATCTCCCCAAGCAATTTTTTGTGAAGAGAGTTTAGTCCTGTGTTAATACATTTAAGTTATGAGCTGCTGCTCTTCTCATTCTAAGAATCCAATTAATTCCTTCCTTCCACATGTATTAAGGTTAATATGGCATACCATACTGGAAGGAGAAAAGGACATTTATTGTTCCTAAACTGTTTAATTTGCTCTTAAGTGTGTCTGTTTTATGCTGCTTTATACTTCCACTTCAGTATGTTTCAGTGGCAAATATATCATTTTTTAACATCTGCCAGCATTGTAAATTCTTACAAATCCAGGAATTTTAGACTTTTCCAGAATTCTGCTGCTATAACCTACCTAACTCACATGTAAAGCATTTTTAACAAAGGACTCAATTACAGTTTTCCTGTAAACAATTAATTATATAGTTAAACCTCCACCCAGAACAACAACCACAAAAAAGGCTAGTCAGACACCGAGAAATCAGTGCTGATAATCTTGTTATAAAAACATAACACTGGGAAAAGAACCTATTAGTCAAATCAATACTTTTACATTTATGAAATTAAAGACATTTTACTGATAATGTTTCAGTTCTTTTACTTCAGTGAAAGTTTGAGAACAGGATTTTATCTTGTAATGGAGTATTTTTACTTCATGGTATTATAACTTTAACCTAAATAGTGGATCTGAATGCTTTCTGCGTCCCTGCTAAAATGACTTTTTTCCTTTACAGCTGTGTTTGATTTTTAGAGTTGCTCGTGCACAACATTAAGACTAAAGTCAGTGCTGTCACTGCTGGTTAGCATATGCTAAAGAGCACCATCATGACAGCAGTGGCTAACCATAATGGCACACAGAGGACCTGCCCATATTGTATGATTTAAGAAGCATATCCATTACACATCACCCCACCCCCCGACACACACACACACACGGACACACACACTCCAGCCTGCTGATGCCACACCGTGGGTTAACACCATCTGGTGCCGATCAGGAAACACCAGCTTTGCGCAAGTCAGTGTCTCTAATCATCTACCTAGAGCAAAGAGAGGCCGTCCTCACTAATCTCCACAATGTGTTCAGCTTCCCATTCCCACCTGTGCCCAAATAAAGGGGGGCCTTGTGGGAGGGACCCGGGGTCTCTGTGTCAAGGGACCAGGGACCAGGTGACGCTGCGGCGCCCGTCCCCACGACAGAAGCTCCACCGCTTGTTTTGGCTGGCAGCTGCCTCCCCCCACTGAGACATCCCACAGCTGACAATCCCCTAGTACTGACAGGGGCTTTTTCAGTGTCAATAGCCTCATATATTAGAGCTAACCGCCTTTGTGGCGAGAGAGGGTGTCAGGCCTTTTGGCCCGACAGCGCTTGTTACCATGATGAAATGTAGATTGAATGGAGGGGGTCTGTGTCCCAGGCACGAGAGCTTGGACTCCACCGGCCTTTGTGTCCCACGCATGGCTATTGTTCAAACCTATTCAGGGCTCTAAGGAGGAGGGGGAGGAGGAGGAGGAGGAGGTGGCATGGGAGGGAGGTGGGTGAGAATGAGTTACATCTCTTCATTTCTCCCCTGATCTCCAACTCATCTGTCAGCCGTGGGAGGATAAGCATGTATTTTACACGCTTGATTTGTTGCTAAGTGAAGGCCAGCCTTTGTTGGGTTGTTTGATTAAATCATGTTCACGGCAATCAGTGTGTATAACAGTTATGTTTGTGGTATTAGATTAAGTATCATTATGAATCAGCCAGCTTTTGATTTTTTAACACAAAAACAAATTCGGATGCAAATGTCGTATTGATGTGGAAATATTTACTGCACATCTCCAAGTTAAAGAGAAAAACTGTTGTGTGCGTTTACAGAAGCTCTCCTGAAGCTGACCACATTATGCTCTCTGGTTTAATTTTTTGCCCTTTGTGTGCCTATATACATGTTCTTATGAGACAGAGACAAATCGCTGGCCTAGAGCTGAGGACATGGCTGTGTCCCTCGCCTGCGTCAGACAAAAGTGACGCGCCTTCCTGGCGCCTGTGTCGTCCTTTCATCTCCTACACCCTGTTGAGGTGAAGATGGATGGTCCCCTGGCTCAAGAACGCCACATTCAGCTTCTGTGCTGCTGTATTGTCTCGTCCTTCTGTCCCTCTTTAGCTCTTTAGAGGTTAGTCTGTCCAAAGCTGGTTAGCAACCAATGACACCTTTGCCTAAATATACATTTTTGCACTGCTGTTCTGTCCTTTGAAGGACCAATAAAACCCCTTCTGTTCAGTTTAAGAGGATGGTTTGATACAGCTGCTGTGTGTTTGTATGCAACTAAAATCCCTCCAAAACTGTTGTAGCTGCCCCCTTTAAAGAAATACTACCTCGCAGACATTTCTTTTTCAAATATACGGTTTTTGTAGATACAATTACCACAATTATAAAAATAAATACAATAAGGTAAAATATTTCTCTTTCAAATTAATATCATTAATAACATCATAATTGAAAAAGGACATAGGCAAACAAGCGTTATTATTATAAAAAAGTTTTAATTTAGGAAAATAGAAATCCTGCACAAGAGGACACACCAGTTCCACTTCTGACAATGTTTCAACACCTCAGATATCAGATAAATTACAGTATTTGCTACTCTGATAGAAATCCCTAGTGCATTTAGTACATTTCTGTTTAAATGATGCAAATGAAACAACAATAAAAAATAGCAGCAGTTTGTGTGGCAGAAAATATATTTACAGTATGTACAATTCTGGCACCAGCCATCATTTATCAGTTTGTTTACAATCTTCTGTGAGCTGCTTGGCTCATTGTGTTAATCCAAACAGCAGAGGTCAGTTTTTAAAGAGTCCCGCTCACTTGGTCATAGAGAGGCTGTGTAATGTGGAGGTAGTGGTGGGCAAAGGCTGGCAGAGTGAGCAGGGGCAGGGCATGCCGGGGAAGTGCCTGTAGGAGCTGGTCAGGTGGAGCGGGTCCTTCAGAAGGCCCTGGACCGGAGCATGAAAACCCAGGAAGCTGGCAGATGGAGGGGAGTGCGGCGCTGAGGCTGCAGCTGTGGAAGTTGTGTGATGCTGGAGAGTTGAAGGCGTGCTGCCCACCAGAGAGTGCAGGGACTGGGCCAGAGGATGCAGAGGGAGGTGGGCCGTTGGAGCTGCGGGTGTAATAGCAGGGTGGGCAGCAGTGCGGCTCTGGACGGCGGCGCTGCCTCCATAAACGTCCCCCACCAACTTCTTCATCTCCTCCAAGGAGCTGGACAACATGAGGATGTAGTTGCGAGCCAAAAGCAAGGTGGAGATCTTGGACAGTTTGCGGACTGAGGGTCCCTGAGCGTAAGGCATGACCTCCCTCAGGCCGTCCATCGCCTGGTTCAGGTCATGCATCCTTTTCCTCTCACGACTGTTGACTTTCAGTCTCAGGTCTTGCATCTCGTCCTTGCTGAGCTCAGATCTGGTCTTGGTCTTACCGCCTCCACTGCAGCGCTCCATCCTGCCTTGACCGACCTCGCTGTCTGCTCTGTTTTCTCGGCAGTACGTCTGGAACATCTTGTTGGAGAAGAAGCTCCCATCAGAGTTGTCCACCACCAGTTCAGGGGATGAGGAGCGGCTGCCGATGGAGCCAGAGTCAGAATCCATCTTGGTTAAAAACAGAGGACAGTGGAACACAAGTCGAAAAAAAAAGGTCCAATAATACCAAAGTAATGCTCGCAGCTTTGGTTTAAGTCTTGCTGATGCTTCCTAACTGTTGCAGTTCCTCGTTGCGTCACACAGTCTCACTTCTCTCAGAGTTTGTGCTGCTCAGTCAGTGATGATCAGTCTGTCCACAGGAGTGAGTCTGTCTAAACTGTCACCCAGTGGGCCCACTGGGGTGTATTTATACAGCCAGCACAACAAAGGAACAATAAGGCCGCATAATGAGACACTTGGAGCTGCAACCAATTGCAGAAGGGACACACTCTCACCCCCCAACACACACACCTCCTTTCTGCAGCCCCTACTTCACCTTCTCACACCCACATTTAACTTCCCCAACCCCAGAGAACCCCTACAAATTAACTAAAGTGCAGTGTGTTTAAATGTTCTGTTAAGCTGTGCCGCTCGGAGTTAACTAAGGCTTTGCTAAAAACTTAAAGATAGTGATGTACGTCATCACAAAATAAATATTCAGTAAGCAAATAGGCAGAGTCATTTTGTCATAGATTGTATGAACACACACAATGTTAATGTAATCATCCTGATATGAAAACATTAGAAATGTCTGGTTACTTTCTCAGGCTGCACCAATTCTGGGCTTTAATCTGCTGATACAGACATTCGAAGTGAAGCAAAAGTGAGAGTTTGAACCACAGATTTGCAAAAGAGTGAGCCAGACCCCATTTTTATGGCCCTGTTCCATAACACCAGATATATGATGCCTTCAAGGCCTTATTTACATATGGTATCCATGAGACACGTCGGAGGAAGGTATGAAGCACCATATGAGGTGCTTAAACATGTAAAGAGCAGCGTTAATGGCCGACTAGGTACAATTCAACCAGGAGCTGGAGACAAAAGGGGTCAGATAAATTTGACTTGGCTCCTTAAACAGTCTGTGAAATCACATCACTATCACTGGAAGGGGGTCCTTCAGCTGGGGGGGAGGTTAGTTAAAATGATACTAAAGAGTGGGCACAGCATTGTTTTCTCCTGATTCAACCGTAAAGCCGGTAGCACTTTCTCTGTTTTTTTTTCCACACTTTCTTCTCTCTTTTGATATAAAATAGCAGAAACATGAAGCAAACTCTAGAGAAATGTGTTCCGTTCAGACCATATGAATTTCTTCCATGCTTAATGTTAGGCTTGTATCTGCTGATCTAATCTGGTGTTTGGATCAAGCTGACTTCAACATTCTCTCTGTGGTGTTCAGAGGCTGGATTTCAGCGCTCGGCTCAGGAATTTCCTGCAGCTTTCTGCCAAGCAAAGCCTCCAGTGAGGCTCTGCTAGAGGGCCAGCGGTTTGAAAAAATATAATAATACTCTGCTCATGTGTTACACCATCCAGGGAAGCAAAAGAGATTTGCAAAAGCGCTGTAGCTTGGATGCAGCATTGATTCTAGCTTGGAGCAGAGTAATTGCTCTTCGATTATACAAGGTTTTATTCAGTTCAAATGGAAGACACATTTCAGATGCGTCCTGGCTGGAATGGCTTGTGTTTCCATCATCCGTCTGCTCACGGAAGAAACAATTTGCTCTGCTCCTTTGAGTGCACAGTGCATTCATATTTACCCCACAGCTGCTGCAGACGCTCCGCTCTGGCTGTAGGCGTTTCTGTGCAGCTCGTGATTGTTCTAAAAACTGTTTGTGCAGTATATTTAAGGTTACTGCTGACTTGCAGGTCACTGATGTTTGTTTCCATATCTGTGGTTTGACACGTTTAAAATCAAAAGAAGTTGTTCTTTTCACTACACCAGACTTCATTCAAGATGTTTCTCCATCTTGCCTT
>JAPZDZ010000007.1:18567230-18579069 GCA_029783805.1 Acanthurus tennentii | reverse complement strand
TCCTTATAGAAATTACAAGAACAGATTGAAATCTGTATGGATAGAAGCACTCGATTCACAGAACATTCAGGGAATAAGAAAACCAATTCTCAAAATCAGTGTAAAAAAAAGATGAAGATCTCAAGAGAAAGAATATAGACCTTAAATTGCATCTGTCTAAAATAAGAGTATGTCAGTTCAACCCCCAAATGGATAAAATGACAGAGCAGTATAGTTCAATCAGGTCTGCTGGATCTCTAAAACAACATGCACTGAGAGCTTGAGGAGCAAAGACAGAGACAAGAATCTTATCCTCTCCTAACTTCATAAAAGAGGGATAGATTGGAGACTGACTTTAAACTATGTCTGTAGAGATAAGGAGAACCAGAAATGCACTCTCCACTGGCTGCCAATTACCAGTGATACAGCAGAAGGAAAGGCAACAGCTGAGAATGGTAGAATCTTAAAGAATTGATCGGATTATGACCCTAAGAAGTTGTTTGAGTAGCTCCTACGAGTACTTAATCAAAGTTAAAGCAGCACACTGTCTGTAGATATGTAAGGCGAGATATATCTTATGCAAGTTTTATATTTCACTTTTTAAAAAGCAAAGCACTCCCCTGCATTATTAATGAATTCTTTGGACCCGCAATTCACCTTCTCAAAATACAGCACAAGGCTTTTACCAGTTATGTTCAACTTTAAGATTGTGACATCTCATTTAAACCATAAGACATTTATGGAGGTAATCATACTCACAACAGTAAACAATGCAAAACGTTGACGTTGAACAAGCAATTCTAAATTTATAGCAAAACATAACAAAATGTTGAGTATTCCAGTACTCTTTATTTACCAGTAGAGATCTAGAAAACACTGAGGGCAACATAATAGACCAACTTTTTATGACTTATTTCACTTTTTATTTTATAATGCAAAAGTAATAAAAAAAAGTATTGGTAGTAAAATTATTTAATGCCTGATACCCCCAAATGATCCTTGTGAGTTTTGCTTTTCTTAAAACTATGATATTGATCCTAACTGGGTGACTAATGGGAACCATAAAGCCCTTCAACATACTGCACTGTTGCCCCTCTGCAGGTCTTCAAGTGCATCTTTACAACTGCTGAAGTGGAATGTAACTAAGTACTCAAGTATTGTTCTTCAGTGCAAATTTAAAGTACTTGTGCTTTACTTGAGAATTTTTATTTGATGCAACTTTAACTTCTACTCATCTATATTCGCCTGACAGCTTTAGTGACTACTTACTTTTCAGATCACAATTTTTCATGTAATTCCCCCTCCTGAAAACCATGAATCTCTAAATTTGGTTGTTCTGAATTTAAATGTTGGTGATAAGCTGAAGGATGTTATGGGTTGAGAAAATTCTCTGACTTCTTAAGCTAAACAAACAATTCAAAATGCCTCTTAGAAAGCTGTAAAATGCATCGTCACAAGCTGTTTTTCTGAGAAGGTAAGGCAAGTTCATTTAAATAACGCCATTCAGGCACAAGGCAATTCAAAGAGCTTTACAGGGACATAGAAATAAGTTAAAATCGAGACATCAAGAAAACAAGAAAACTGCATTTACATCTGTAAAACCAAAAAGCAACAAATAAATAGTTAAAGTTTAAAAAATTGCATGTGAAAGACAAAGGGAAAAATAAAGAAAATAAAGAATGCATGATAATGTTTTAACCTCAGATTTAAAAGCACTTTCCTTGAGACTTAGAAACTCCATCAGCCCTGCAGAAGCATAAAACAGGCTGTGATGATGGAAAAACTCTCTGACAGGCCATTGAGTGTAGAAGGGAAAATATTCAAACTTTAGGTCAGTGAAGGTCATGTGAGACAGTGAGACAAAGGAAAAATACTGTCATGATGGCGACTTCAAGCAAAAATTTAATTGAAAAAGTTACTTGTAATTACAGGCTCTGATGAAGATCAGCAGCACATCGACCTTGGCTTTTTTACAGTTAGACAGTGTGATTGCACATTTTAATGAATATATGTGTCATCACACATTTCCTTTGTCTGATAATAACTGTTCATTTCTCAGCTTTTTTTTTTTCATTTTAATTCAGATTTTGACATTTTCAGTCATTTCTAATCCCCTTCCACACACACTCAGAGAAACATATTGCTCTTTGACTCCTTCAGACGAAGTGACCATGGAGGAAGTGGGCCAGACAACCCAGCTGAGAGCAGGAGAGCTCATCATCATCGTGGTGGTGCTCATCATGTGGGCAGGTGAGAACAAAAAGGTCTCTCAAACACACATACTCCATCACAGCACTAATCTGACTCAATAACGGAAAACCTTTGCTGATGCTTGCGAAAGCAGGTGAATTCACTTGTGTTTAGAGGACGACCACTATTGGCTGATCATGAACACATTCTGCATCTCCTTCCAGGTGTGATTGCTCTCTTCTGTCGCCAGTACGACATAATCAAAGACAACGAGCCCAACAACAACAAGGACAAAGCCAAAAACTCCTCTGAGTGCAGCACTCCTGAACATCCGACGGGGGGGCTGTTGCGCAGTAAGGTATAACCCACCCCCCTCCTCCCCCCCCGGGTGCCTTCCCCCTCAGCGGCGCCGGGCAGGTGAATGGTCCCGGCCACTTCTAGACTTTCTCCACTGACACTTCATGCAAAATCATAGTGTCATCTGAGTGTCAGGCTTAAGGCTTTGGCTAAGCACTGCTTCGACATGGCACATGCATGACTCTGCGACACACAAGTCATGGCTTCAAGTTCTTTTGGGACAAGTTCCTTTTGATCAGTGCTCAGAGCCCCATACCATATTCATTTCCTGTGTTCAAACCAATGCATTAAGAACAAAAGTCAAAAACAAATCTTTATCCACTCTCTATTAAATCAATAAAACATCCGAGTACAGAGGCATCCTCACGCTCATTGAAGAAGCTTATTATATAATTCCTGTGTGTTCTCCAGTCTTCTCATACCTGTCATTCTTCTCTTTCTTCCTACAGTTCCCCAAGAACAACAACAACAACAATAGGATGCCATCTGTCAACATCATTGAGGTGTGACTGCCAGAACGTCGTCTCTGTATCCAAAAGACTTTGTGTTCACACAAACAAGCGAGCCTCTTTTTAAGCCCATCTGCTTGTCAGGATGGGGCCGGGACTCTGGGCCCCTTGGCGACGCTTACTCTCCTTTGGGCACCGGGCCTGGAGCTGAAGCAAAGCTGCAAGACTCCGAGGGTCTGGGATGACCTGGCCGGAGCAGGTCTGAGAGCAGAGTCGGCTGTTGAGTGACTGTGGCGAGAGTTCACTGGCTGCATTGTGCTCCATAATTGCTGTACCATGGGGCAGCAGAAAATAAGGCCAAATGGCTTCGGCAATGCAAAGTCTGCAGATAAACCAACCCCTGGGACCAAAGCTGTAGAACCAGGCCAGAGACCTTTCCATTCTCTGTTGCCCTCTGTCACCTCTTTTGTCAGGGCGTCATCAATGACCACAAACCTGAACGTTTCCCGTTCTACGGTGGCACTGAGATACATCTGCTTTTTCTAAATCATCTTCTGTACTTCTCATCTACTACACCTGATTGTCTCCACATCATGTTTTCTACGCTCTCTCGAGTCAAATTAAAAACTGTGGATCATTTGTGTGTATCACTGTAGTTTTACTTATTTAACTTTTAATGATGTTTCACCAAAACAGTCCTCATTATTCTGGTTTCCAAGTTTTTACTCAGATCCCCATTGGGACAGACACTCTGTTGTCCTGTGGGAAATGTTTTCCTTTCGGCAGGCTTGTCTTATCCCCTCTGGAGTCCAGCCTCCACCTGGCTAATTTAGGAGACATTTCTTAGATGTGCTGTGATGACGCCAGAACGGCTTTAGAATGATCACTTGGCTCATCAACAGGGCTAATTTACCCAATCTTGCTGGAAAACTCATTAACTCTCAATGACAGGCATCTCTGATCTGAACGCACATACAAAGTAAAAAATCAGAAAATAAGCCAGGTTTCATATCATCTTGGTCAAATTTGCTTTTGTACTTCTCATGCTTTTATTGTAGATTTCTGAAATAATACATTCCATTTCCAGGATGATCCCTTTAGTATTTCCATGTATTTCTCTTTAAAGGTGACAAATTTTAAAGCATTCTGGAAAAGAACTGCCATAATGGAGTGCATTCATCTGATTAATGGACTTTTAGAAGGGCCTGGACTCTATGGACGTCTATGAAGAGGTGGACTTGCTTCTTGAAGAGACACTGAGGAGATCCTTTATATTAGCAATAACAGCCTTCAGAGAAGCACGGCAGCAAGGACTCAAACTCTTAAGCCTCCCAGCATGCAATGTTCAGACAGATGAGCAAACTGCACATGAGAAATAAGAGAATTCATCCTGAACCTCATTTGCAGGTGATCACTCTCTTAAACTTTCAGAGAAAAGTCTTATAGCGCTGTTATAAAAACTTAAGTTTCTGATGAAGAGCATGGAAACAAAACCTTTTTTTGAGCCCAATCTTCAACCCTAAGACATCCTAATGGCATCCTGAACAGAAGGGCTTCTATTAAGACTTTTCCACAAATCAAAGTCAACGTATGTGTTGAAACTCCATGTCTAGGCTTAAAATTTTGATAAGGGATCAACATGTGGTATTGTGAACTGTATACTGTAAGGGTATTTGTTTTAAGAAAGCAAAGGATCTATTTGAGGGCTGATTCAAACTCAGTAGTGCTGCCTTAAAAATAATTACACCTTGAAATTTATCTAAAAAGGAGGGAAAGCTACATTTCTTTCATTAGTGTCATATTCATTAGCTTTCAAGTGATATCTAAATGTGTGTGTGCAAAGTAAAAGGAAACACAACTAATTAAGGACATTAAGAGTGAGCTGGGGCATTTAATGTGTAAATACATTTTATATTTCATTCTTGTTTGGTGGTGTCAGTTTAGAGAGCCTTTAGTAAAATATGGCAAGACTAATGTGGAAAATGTGGAAAATGTATTGACGCCTGACGTAAAAGGTGAAAGTGTGATTCTTTCAGTAATGCATTGCTTACAATGAGCTTTTTCATTACACTCCTCTACTTTTATGTATTTCTATTACATTATGCTATGTATTTTTAAAGAAGTCATCCAAACATAATGCTTGAAAGCCTTTGAGCTGCTCATATTCTGTATTGACAAGAATGACAAAAAAAAAAAAAACCCTACCATTCTTATTCTACGCAGACTCCATGTCAGTCTGTGGCTAGTCATTTATCATCAACTCAAACAAATAAATGGATGTTGGAAAAGAGAGGCGGTGAAGGTGGTTAAGAGAAAGCAATGGAGGCTACAGATAAACATAGTGGAAAGAATGATGACTAATGTGATGGCAGGCTTCTATCAGTCCTCTACTTCTACTCTTGTGAAAAAGCTCCGCTTGCGCACCCACAATAATTGCTGTTTCATGTCAAGGGCAAGAGCCTTTAAGTACAGTCACAGAGTGGGAAAAGGGAATAAGTTGCAGGGACCCCTCGCACTGATTAACATAGACATTTACTGTAAGTTGTCGCCAGGACAAACTTGGTGAAGCATCGAATTGGTGTTCTGCTGTGGTACAGAGGGATCAGCACTTCTACAGAAAAGGTTGAATTCATTTTTCCCCCAGGAACACTGCACCAGTGGCTGGCTCTCTGATCAGTAGGTAGCAAACCACACAGTAACATGACATGATGATTTTTTGGCTGAACGACTTCTAGGGCCATGTGTCAAGTTTACCAACAATTTGTCTTAACAGTATTTACAGAGGCATTTTTTAATTTATTTTTTTCCTTTTCAGGTGCTTAAAAGGGTAAAACTTCAAACAGCAGCATGAGGGTTTTGCTTTTAGGGTGTCAAAGTGGTTGGATCAAATACAGTTATTCTAAAGTAAATGCATCATACCTGAAATTAAGGTGTGGTCCCGTATGTTGCAACTGTTCATTCTGAGTTCCTTATTGCTGATTAAGATGTAGGGCTAATGTAAACCTCCAGCCTCTTGGCAGGTTGTTGTCCAACTTTACTGGTCAAGGAATATTTTGATGTTTGGGCAATATTTATTTATTCACTTTCATGTAAAATTAAATGTCTAGACCAGTACCACTCACACAGTTGTAGGATGAATATACAGCCTTAATCAGCAGCTGGTTAGTGTTGTTAAGCTTAAAAATGGAAAGTAGGATCATGCCACCTTTTCAGAGCCAGGCTGGCTGTTCTCCTGTTTCAAGATTTTATGCTAAGCTACTACATTCCTAACCAGCCACTAGATCTAGCAACATAGCATATGAGTACATATGAGTGATATGGAGCTTCTAATAACACAAGTAACTATGATTTATTTTTATTCTTTAAGCCTCTGCACATAACTTATCTCTTAATTTGTCTCTCTTAGCAAGATCTCTTAAACAGAGAAGATAATCAATCTGTTTAATAGCAAAAATCAGTGTTATTTTAACATGAAAGTGAGCTTGACAAAGCTGAACAACAGCACAGAGGTCTTGCATGTTGGGTGAATAAGTGTCGAACCTCTGGGTGTCCACATTAGTTCACACATTTCATTCTTGGTGGTGGAGGACAGTGAGGTTTGCTCAGACAGTCATATATGAACTTTACTATTCGTAATGCTGAAAATCATTTGGATTTGAGTTGTTTAGCTGTATAGACAGCAATGTGGCTATAAGTGTTTTCAGTAAGAGCGGGTTAAGGTGTCAATTACAGATGAAGTCTTTTATCCTTGGCCTCATGCTCAACCAACAATGATGACTGTATGAACTCAACATTCCACTTCAGCCCTGTGGTGGCACACCACTCTCAACGCGCTGAGGACTTTCTTTGATTGTGCAAGGCCCTCTGTGTCTTCTCATGCTACTGTATGTACAATACAAATCTTGAAAAATACTGTATGCTTGGTAGCAGTAAGAAAACAGGGCCATAGGACACTGAGTGTTTTCAAAACAACTAACATGTTTTATTTTGTTTCTTTTTTTAAATGAGACTGCAACAGTGGAAAAACCTTGAAACTGGAAAGCAGCATTGTGATATTACAGACAAGTTGGACTAATTAAACATGTGTTCTTGAAATATAGGAACGAGATCCACAAAGAAGCATGGTTTAGAAAAATGAACTGCATTATTAGTGCTTTCATGTTTATATTCATTGTAATGAAGTGTACAGCAGTCATTGCTTGACGAGGGCTAGCATGGTTTAACTATTATGCACAAGGTTACACAACTTCCGTTATGAAGGATATGGTGTATGCTTACTTGTGTATGCTAAAATAAAAATATCTAATGTTTTTCACAAAAGTTTGCGTTTGATCTTAATTTGGAACAATAACAGAAATTGGTGACATTCAATTTAAAACATAGGTTCGTCTAATCCCTTTGGGACCACAAAGTCAGGGTAGTGCAGTAGACAACGATCCAGGAAGACAGACTATTTCTTTAGTAAATGAGTTTCAGACTTCTGCAGGTTTTTAACTGTCAAGACTTTTCTCCATCAAAAAGCACATAGACCTACTAACTGTCATCCTTTGGTTACTCTGGAGGGAAAAAGAAGACTACAAGAAAAATCCATCCAACAACATGGTTTCAGGCATCTACATTTACTGTCGAGTCAGCACCAAGTGTAAGAAAACGTGCCTGAATTTGTAATGGCTTAGAAATCAATAAGACAAATAGTAAAACACAAACAATCATTTGAATTTTACTCAAGTCCCACATTAGGTTGTGTTTGTTTTTGCATGAATACAAGAGCAATCGTTGGCTGGATTGCTTGACTGAGCAGCAGAAAAGAGACGCTGGGATTTTGTAGCTGACATGCGTGACTTCTATTTCACGGATTCTTTTGTTGTTGATAGTGCAGTCTGTTTTGACAAAACCCAACACAGCCACAGAAGAACTGTGAGGCATGTCAGATAAACACAAACAGCTTCCTTGCAGCTGAGCTGATCGTGAGTCTGGAGGGGCAAAACATTGTTGGAAGGTGTAGAGAGAGGTGCTGTGGTTGTTTGGCTGCACACGTGCCCTGCAGTGAGCACAGCATGTGTCACGAGGCCTTCACTTACACCCACACACCTCTGCCTTCTGGATGGCTGGCCAGGGACAAGCTCCCCCACTATCTGTACAGACAGGATTACTTTAACAGTCTGCATTATTCAACGGCTGGGAACCATGCTGATAAGTTCCATGTATTTGGGCTCCCAGGGGTCACTTCTGTCAGCCTGTACCTGTGCAGAGCACTCAAGATAATGCAAAGTAGACTCAGAGTAAATCTGACAAATATGCAGCATTATTCACCTAACATTAACACAGGAGGACAGCAGAACTGCAAGTGGAACAGGCTAGTTCAAGTTTTGAGCACTTCACAAGCACAAACCCCACACAAACACAGCGCTGCTCCGACTCCAGGCAGAGTTCTCCCATAAGTGTATGAAGCACTTTTCATAAAATGTTACAGGGTTTAAACAAGACCATAGCACAGAGAAGCCTCAAAGTTACAGTATAAATGACATTTAAGATGCTTTTAAATCTTTAAGTGCTTAAAAAACATAATTAACAAAACCAAAACCCTTGAACATGCACATGCATTATTAAAAGAACGATACAAACTGACAAAACCAATCAAACATACCAGAAACTCAACCCAACAAGAAAAACAATGCAAACATAGATATGAGGCCCCTGTGGACCTGATATAACATTAGACTTTTTCAATGTTTCTTTTAATTAGATTTAGAGCAAACTGTTCCAAAATAGATGACTATGATAGTTTAGAGAAACTGACTCCTTTGAAAGGTTTTTGGGATGTTGGAAAAGCGCTTGTGTGTTGGTGAATTCTGGGCATGCCACTCGTGCAGGGCCATTTTTGGCATCATATTTCCAAATCGTCTTTGGTAGTTCCTGAAAGCAAGGACACATCCAGAGCCAGATTTTATTTTAGCTAAAATCGGTCTGTCATAGGACTATGAAATCCACACCCCTTCTTAACTATAATGTTACCCTGTAAAAATGATGTACCTGCAGGTAAGGTCAGAAGGATGCTGCCACTGTCTGCCATCAGTGCCTGGTCTCTGATCAGCAACATGGGTCATGAGGTTGAGCAGCTCAGTCATGACATCTTCAGCACATACAAATGTGTTATTTTTTTTTAACAAGAATTAAAAATATGAAATTATATTTACACTGATGGTCTACAAGATTTTATGTGGACAGAGAAAGAGAGATGCTGTGTCAAGACAAAATGCCACATTCTGTTAATATAAAGGCTGTTAAACTTTGTTTCTATTAAACGTCAGGGTCATACCTTGGTCCGCTCCTCGATTTTCATTCAGGTGTTTGGTCACTGAATGAAGATACATCCGTTTGTCACGCTCCAAATCCACCTCCCTGGGGGAGGGGAGGAGTCACATAATTTAATACAAGCCCACTTAATCACTTTCAGCCATTTTTATCATGTTTCATGCAGCAATCTCTGGAAAAAATTATCAGAAATAATAAAATGCATAAATATGACCTTTGGACACTGATGGCAAAAAAGGAGACCATAGTCAAGATTATAAAGTCTAGATCTTTACAATCACTAAGCCATGGCCAAAACCATCACATTATGTATTATCTGGTCAGTCAGCTCCATCTAGGGGTAATGGAAACTACTGCAGTACCTTTGACTCCAGGCAAATCGGGCACGTTTCACAGGCTGGGTTTCTCTGTTCTCCTTTGAGTTTGGCTTGGTTAGCTTTACATTCTCCTTTGGCACAGGAGGTGCTGCTGGTTTACTGCTGAGAGTGTTCTGATTCAGAGCCACGACAACTGACTTGACCTTGAAAAAGATCAGAGGTTGGGTATATGTGAACAGAGGGTATGCACACCATTTACAGTAAAAAAAAAAAAAAAAAAATCAGCCTGACAAATGTGGTTGCTTGTGTGCAAAAACACAACACACTGCTAAACAAGCTTACCTTTACTTGGAGAGGTAATGTAGTTTCATAACTGGTTTCATAGCTGGTGTCCAGTGTGGCTTCCTTTCCACCAAGTGTGGCCTGACACTTATGGATAGGCTCCATTTTATCCCCCTGTCCCTCCTCTGACACCTGTCTATTCTGTTCACTACTAGTACTCAATTTTAGAGTGATATTGTGACACACAGAGGATTCAAATATGGGTAGACCAATATCCCATATCTCGTCAATCTCACCTTCCAAAGGCTCTACAGAAGAGTCCCCAAACTCCAGCTGTGGTCCACTTACAACAGGACACAAATCACTAACTGTAAAAGAAAAATGTTGTCCAGACTGTACAGCTTCTTTGTGACAACTTGGCTCAGGCAAACTTTCAAGATGGCACTTAACCTTGGGTGCCTCAACATTACCTATCCCAAGAGGAGGGCTAGAGATAGTTGGAGGCTGGTAAGGGTATGGTGATTGAAAGGGGTCCTTTCCTGTTTTACAGTCCTTTATATATGACATAGAGGAATAACCCTTGTCTTCCTCCATATGTTTTATATTCAGATACATTTCTTTCTTCAAGTTTTCTTGTTTTTTTGCTCCATGTGCATCTCCTATTTCAAATTCTTGTCCATCTGCCACAGTGGTAATTAAAACAGACTTATTTTGAACAGAGTAACTGCTTGCCCTTTTGCAGCTCTCTCCATTATTAGAAAGTCCTCCAGTAGTAGAGGCACCAACAGGATTGAGGCACAAGATGGAATCAACATCGCAGTCAAAGGCAGACACAACATCCTGACTTGTGGGGGTGCTGCTGTAGTCCATAAAACACCCCAGGTCCGGGGAAAAAACCTTTGGAGTGTATGTCGTCTTTGCTGGGGTCTTATAACTACCATCTGAATTGTCAAGTTTCCGTTTTTTGGCACAATTGCTCATTATTTCAATTTTAAAATTGATGAATGGATTACAAAACTGATGCACATTGTCCTTTTGGTCTCTTGCAGCTGCCCTTGCATACACAGAAAGAGGTTTTAAGTGCTCACATTTGGCTGTTGCTGGCTTGATCTGACTGAAAACTGTGTTCTCAGTGTATTCATTTTTATCCATTTCTGCTGAAATAAAAACATACATAAGTTCATCAGTAAACTGGCTTTAATGAATAGTAATTTAACAGATGTCAAAATAACAACAATCAAACTAGTTGGAAAATAACATTATGTATCTAAGATATTTTACTTTTCCTTTTTAGAGCAACTGTCTTTCACATACTAACCTGTACAGGTCTATAACAGGCTTATTTTTTTGGCATTGCATTAACTACCACTTGCACATGTTCACCAAGCTAAGGGCTATGTCAGAAGCTGTTTTAGTCATATAGTCACAATTATGTATTAATAAGTCTTGATAAACTATAACTTTTTCATTAGATCCTAAATCAGAGATCCAACCAGATTCTTCCCCTTTATAAATGAATTCGTCAGTCCAACTTGGAAAAAAAGAGCTTTAGCTCACACTCACCTGTTTGTGCCATGACCACAACCTCTCTCTTAGGATTGCCACTGTTCCTATAAAGCCCTCTGTCTGAAACATAGAACACAAACACTGACCGATATTGTAGAAGATAACCTAAACTTTTTTAGCCACTCAATGTTGTATGCCTACCACTTCTAAAACGTATAAAGGAGGGTTTAGATTTTTGAAGACTGAGTCACTGGTACCTGACAGTAGGAATTTCATGACTTTGTGTCACCTTTGAAGTGAGACAAATTTGATTAGGATTTAGGATTAAATTTTGCAAAACAATTCAACCCCTTAAATAATTAATACTGTGTGTTCAGGCAAAGTTCTTTCAGCTTCTACAAAGGAACTATCCAGAAAAATTAAAAAATGCCACAAAAACCTATT
>JAPZDZ010000007.1:18500722-18511402 GCA_029783805.1 Acanthurus tennentii | reverse complement strand
GGATTTCTCAATGTTTGGCTGTTGACTGTTGGTGCTATATGGCAGCTCCAGGGAGAAATAACACCTCTTTTGAGTACTGATGAACTAATACCTAAACCAGATGTTTACAGTTGATGTTTCTGAAACATTATGTCCTACAAACCTTCATTTTAGATGTTGAAATGATCTCAATGGGACAACAAAGCTGAGGTATCTGCAAAGAAATAACAAACAACAACAAATTCAGAATGAGATCAATGTTCTTCTTAACATTGTTTAAGTGTTTCGGGTGGGATTTCTTTGCTTTAACATTTAATATATTATTTATCTTTATTGACCCGAAAATGGTTGTAACAATAACCCTGTTGTAATATGAGCCACAGTAGGAAAAAAAACAATTAGTCATGATCAAATCAATATTCTTGCGTTGTGTTGGACTTTTCTCCACCTGCTGCAACAACAAAAACCTGCCGACAACTGTGGTACAAATACATATACATTTCATTACATCAGTCAGAAAAGTTGTGGTCAGAAAAGACAAGCACAGGCTTACATTGAATATACAATTCATTTAAACACATGACTGTTACATCAGTCACCATCATTATCATGGATCATGGATTTAGCTGGGGAAAGATCACAAGGTCATTAAATCCATCCTCAAATTTGCATGATTTTCCCTCCGCTAAACAAAATCCATAAACATACCTGAATGTAAACCACCAGCATATATGATATTCTGTGGTGTATGTCCATGTCCGTGTCCATAGTGAAGGAATAATGTTCCATTTTTAATCTGTAAATGATGATTTCACTGTCCAGTGTTTATTGAGTGTGCTCAGGGAGTGAAAGAGCACAGCACACATCAACATGTCACCATGTTTTCACCTAAGGAGAATTTGGATGTTGACATTTGAATTATCTGGAGGATTCCTGACTCTTTCAGGTACTTTACAGGCAGTATATGCAAGGATGTAAATGCACTTACACATTGACATAATAAAAACTTTCTAATACTGACTTTTTTATATCATGTAACAGGACTTTATTGTATGCATCCTGGGAAGTAACATCTTGTTCTTACATTGTTTTCAATACTGTAGTGACACTAGTATTATGCACTTAAAGTGACACTAGACATTATGAATTGTAGTGATAATGAATGTTGATGTAAATTCCCTGAAAGTAATAAAGTATCCAAGCTAATATATTGACAAAAACATAACTGCTCAGACATAAAATAATACATGACCTCTTAAAGCTTCTTGTAAAATGTTAAAAAAATGTTCTTGTTGTCATTATAATCAAATGGAACGTATAAGTAACTTGATTACCTTTTGAAATATGTATTCAAATTTATCTTATGCTGGAAAAATAAAAGTTGCAATAAAAGTCTGGGGCAAACCCATGTCTATTTAAAACATGTTACTGGTTTGGATGCTCAGACTTGCTGGGAAACACTAGGTGGGGAGAGTCTCTGGAGGAGCTGCTTCATCAACACAAATAGTCATCATTTATGGATGTTGTTACCCATCCTAGTTTAGAAAAATAGCAGTTGTAAATAATAAAATTAACAATCATTTAATTTCTTTTGGTTGCTTTGGCTTCAGGGTCCTGATTCCCTGCATAATGGCTCAATGTGGTAAAATCACCAAAGTAATGATGACTGTAACTACTACTAGTAACGTGGCTTTTTGTACTTTGACCATTTATATTCCTCTCTTTATTATGTCCCACTACTTTTATATCTCTTTCAAAAATACTGACAGGTAGATTTTTACCTCTGGTTTTGTTCTATTTTTTAAATAATAGATTAAGTGAATATATTAAACATATTCTACTGAGTCACAATAGCACATGATATTGTAAGTGGTAGTAGCAGGTTATCAAAAACTATGCTAAGACTAACATAGACTGGGGGATTTACAATCCTTTGTAGTACACATATAAAGAGTAGTGGAGTTGAAAAGTATCATGCTATAACTTTTAAAGAATATCTCAAGGAGTTTATGACTGTTTTGCATCAAAAACTTCAAAAAACACCGTTGTGGATTGGGACCATAGTATATATATATATATATATGTCTATATACGTATATATGTCTATGATTGGGACCCCCCTGTCAGTTAATTAATGTAATTCTCCTCCAGTGCGCTAGGCGGCAACACATTACTTTAGCAAGTACACAAGTTACTCGGTCCGAAGTGGCGATGATGTACAAGCGTTGAAAGGTTATTCTATGGGTGAGTGGACTACCAAACAATTATTTCATGGCTGTTACTTCATATTTATCATTTAACAACAAGGTTAAATTATAAATAATGTGTTCATTGGTTAGCAAGCTTGTTATGGGCTGCACGTGGACTGAAATAATCAGTCCACGAGTTAACTAAAGAAAAGTAATGCTAGCTAGCTGTATCTGCCTCAGCTCGGTTTAAAATGCAGCCCATTAAATGTCGAGCTCATTCACACAATGACAGCAATATCATAAAATTATGACGGAAATGTGCAAAGACAGTAGATAATACTAAGAGGAAATAAGTACAACATATTACATTACATACCTAACACTTGTTTTTGTTGTTGGCTGGTGTTGCACATTGGCACAAAAACATGACCTCCTGAAAAATCAACAAAGGGAATCAGAAGTACGTTGTTAATACCCAATGCCACTTTATAATTCTTATACAGAATGATAGTGCGACAGTCTTGTAACCATGTATTATTACATGAGCGACTGGAGGTGGGACTATAGGTAATGTCAGGCTTTTATTTTGAAGGTAAATTTTGATTTGTGGTTGTGCATACTTTAAAATCAAAAAAATCTTGGCCTTACTCTTTACAATGGTATTAAGATGACTTCGCAGTCATCAAAATATATGATGCATCTATCTAAATACTTTGTTGAAAACCATAAACTAAAGTATATGGTGAAATTACGTGATAAAATAAGGCATTACGGGAAAGCATATCTGAAATAATATGCTCATTATTTTATTCTTGGCTCTGTTAACAGGATAATGAGTAACTTTTAAAAAACTGATAGACTCCTGATGTCAGTAGGTATTCGGAAGTCTTGACACTGAATGCACATTAATTCACTTGAAACTGTATGTCATATGGATACCATAGTAATTTTGACACAATAAATACATCACAGCAAGATCATTGATTAAGCATAATACTTCCTAAATATCTCTTTTTAGTGACAGGTTTGAGCGCCGACATGCAGAGTTTGGTGGTGCAGGCACTTGCCATGAGGCAGCTAGGGAGGTTGAACTCCCGCCACCTGCTGGTTGCTGGATATGGACTAAGGCAGACTGAATGGTGTCCTAGGGCCATCCACACACGCCAGCTGTGGGGCTCTGCGGCTTTCCCCGTACTTGGCTGTCACAGGCCTTCCTTCTGTGGCAGAGATGCTGTCAGGGGTTGGTCTATCCATCATCAGCGATTTAAAAGTAATAAGAAAAAGGGTGCTGCTAGGACAGCAAAGGAAGAAGAAGAAGTAGAGGAAGATGAGGATGAAAAAGACCCTGAGGACAGTGATTATGAAGATGAAGTGGATGAGAACGCAAATCTACCAAAAGATTATAAAGACATGGAGAAATATGTTCCGTCTTTTCGCTATGATGTCATCATGAAAGCTGGCCTGGACATGGCACGCAAGTGAGTCCTTACCTATTGGCTGCTATTGCTGATAAATGATTAACTCTTGGTCAGTTTTTCAAGTAAGCAGTTCAGTTTCAAAAATGACTGACTTGAAAGAATTTTGTTGCATTAAAGTGTTAAAATATACTTTGTAAAAGAAATAGTGTTTGAACCCATTCCTTTTTTTAAACATAATTAAAAACTAACTGTTCTCTGTTTTATCGCAGTAAAATTGAGGACGCATTCTATAGCAACAAGCTCAGGCTGAATGGACAAAAACTCATCAAGAAAAGTAAAACAGTGAGTAATGTTTGATTGCAAGGGACAAATTACTCCCTGAAATTCATAGTCTTTTTGGCTTATTTCTCACTTCTCTTGTGTTCCTCTTTACTCAGGTGAAAGTTGGAGACGAGTTGGACCTGGTACTGTCTGAGAACCGAGAAACAAACACTGTTACTCTGATGAGAGTCATCCCTCTGAGGAATTTTGGGGAATCAAGTACTACAGAAAAGTACAAAGTTGCCATAAGGCGATGGAAATATATAGAGCTTCCCAGGGAGGAGGCCCTTAAGTCATGAACTTGAATTGGCAGGTACTGACTGTAAAGCCATTGGCAGGTGAAGCCGAGAACGCTTGCAGAAATGAATGCCATGGAATGAGCGGCATTTAAATGGTCTCCAACATGTTGGATCGTGAATGGATTATAAAGGTATAATGTAAAGGATATTGGTTCTGAGTGGTTGTAGACATTAAGCAATTGGTTGGGAGAAATATTTTCAATGTTTATATTTTCTGACTATACTATGAGACTCCCACAATAAAGGAGCACTTTGAAGTTGACATTGGAAATATCTTGTCCTGATGACTTGGCTAAGTACATGACATTATATCTGAATCATGTATGCTGTATGCTGGGCTACTTTTAGTATATTTTCTGTAAGTCCAGATTACATATAAAATGGTAAGTACAGTATGTTGTGCAGTAAAGAATCTTGTTGAAAGAATTTTCAGGATTCAGGAATGGGCTACCTCTAACTCTTATGGGTGTAAAACTGCAGCCAGTATCCAAAAGTCCAAGATAGATACCTAAGCAGGACCAGTTGTGTGCTATTAGTTCAACTAATAGTGACACTCCAATCATGTCGTATTTATCATTGTGGTTTTATTAGAAATAGGTTATCATGATCCACTGTCATGTTAAATTGTCTTAATAATATAAAGGTCTATAAGAAGGCTTAACATAAGCACATTGTTATTAAAACAGTGGTGGCACAATGCTACATCAGTAACTGCAATGGAAATATATTTCATCATTGTGGTTCATTACTATCCATAGAGCATATGTGTGATCTATGCTATCAGCTACTATCATTGTTATTGTTTTAAGGCTACAACATTTACCAACAAAGTATGTTAGATAAGCTATGACAGTTTTGGCTTATAAATAGAAGCTGTTTAACTCTTTATCCAACAATAATAAGACTACATGAACTACACCACCTACTGCTGTAGTCGAAAGATAAAATATGACTAAGAATAGTACTGAAGAAACTTATAACAGCTTGGCTTCATCCTACATAGGACAGTTTGTAAAAGTTCAACAATGCAGTTTCAGCTTATATACTGTGCAATTATTTTTATGACAAAAGTGTTGCCTAACTAAAAAGTACTGTAACTAGGACACAGTGCTTGACCTTTTGGCCTTCTTAAGAATGTCACACTTCTTGCGATTGGGGCGTCTACAGCGTTCGTCAATGCTTGGCACACATTCATAGTGCCACACCTCCTCCATCTTATCCACAGGATACACTGCTTCCACATAGTGACGAATCAATCTGAGGCGGACAGGGTCGAGCTGCTTCTTGTTGCAGGCCCCTGAATGGTTGTACTGCAGGCGCAGGTTCTCCTGGGTGAACAGCTCAGGGAAGAGGCGCACCAACAGGCGGGCAGCAAAGTTCCCAACAGAGAGGCTCTGCTGCACAATTTCCCGAACCTCAGCGTCTGAGAGAAGGTAGACAGGAGGTACAGGGAAATCAGGTTTGGATACAGTCAGTTCATCCAGGGGAATTTTACAGAAGTCTTTGCTACTTTTCTCAGGGGGTAAAGATGGAATATCTGGATCCTCCTTCAAGCTATCTGGATTGAACTGGTTCAGCTGGCAAAGAAAGTCCTGCTCGGACTCTTGACCATATACTTTGCGCTGCTGCAGGTAGGATCTTCTTTGCTCAGTGTCACGTCTCCTGCACCTTTCATCAAGTTTGCCCACAAATTCCAACATCCACACTCTGTCATTCTGAGCTCGAGGGTAGACTAACTGCACATAATGACGGATCAGATTTACACGGACAGGGTCGAGCTGTTTTTTACCAAGAGAGCCACTGCAGTTATACTGCTTGCGTGTGTTCTCATGGGTAAAGAGCTCAGGGAACATAAGCACCAGCAGCCGAGAAGCAAAGTTCCCAATGGACAAGCTACATTCATAGTTGCTCTTCAGCTGCTCCCTGGACAAGAGGTACTCATGGGGAACGGTAAAGTCAGGAGGTGGAATCTCCAGATTGTCAAAATCCACAGCTGTCAGCAGCGACTTTTTGGACTTGCGACTTGGCCTTTCGTAATCACCAACCTCTGGAACCTTAATAATAGAAACCTCTTCAGGCAGGCTGGCCAGGTCGTAGCCCTCATCATTTATATTTTCAGGTTCGCTCCCATTGCCATTACTGTGAGGACCCTCAAGAGCATCCTCCATGTGCTGAATGCACACCTGAAGCCAGCTGTCCTCAGGCACATCAGGAAAATTAGCTTCCATATACTTTCTTATTATTTCCATCTTGTCGGAGTCAAGAATGAGCTGTCCCACACTACTGAAACTGCCAAAGCCTTCTGGCATTTTCCCCTCTTCAAAAACCTCAGGGAAGAGGCGGTGCATAAGAAAAATAATAAAGTCCTCATGGGAAGAGAACTCATCCAGCTCCTCTGTGGCTTGTGCATTGAAAACAAGGTCTGATACAGGCAGGCTGCTCTGCTGGTTATCTAAAGACAGATGCTCCTCCTGGCCCTGCTCATTAATGAAACGATAGGTTTGAGGATGCTCGGCTTTTATCCCAGCATCTATGTTTGTCTGCTTCCTGAGCAGCCGAGCACTCTCCATGTCTCTCTGAGCCCAGAAGCGATTAAACAAGTCATTAATCTGAAGAAGGCATTCTTCCTGCCAGACGTTGTTGTTCTTGACTGAAGGGTAGCATACCTCAACATAGTTACGGATCAGCTGCAGATGTAAAGACTCCAATGTTCTCTTGCTTGCCATGCATTCATGAGAGCATTCCCTGGCTTTGAACAGCTCTGGAAAGAGATGGACCAGAAGGCGACACCCAAGCTCCCCAGCGCTTGATGTTTGCTCCATCAGCTGATTCAATTCGTCACTTGTTAGCAGATATTCAGGAGGAGGCTGGAACTCCGTCAGCATATCAGCTGGTTTTATCTGCTTCTTTATTCGCATGACTTCAAGGGTTAACAAGTCCACTTTGCTATGCAGTTGTGTCATGCTTGAATTAAGGGTATTGAGAATAAGAAACATTTTCTCAATCAGTGGGTAAAGGCTTGATTCTGTTGATGAAGCTTGGCCTAAAGTGTCCGCTATCGAAAAAGTCTCTAATGTGCCATTTTCCTCTGAACTTTGGAGCTTGGATGAGAAGATGCTGCTGTAGTTGAGCTGACTCCCGGCACCATGGTTGGTCTGCTGCTCCAGACTTGGTGTATTCCTCTTCTCTGAGATCCTATGGGAGATGCTGAAGAGAGGCTTTCTGTACGAGACTCTGGACTTCTGCTGGACGCAATCTCTCTTCTCTCCAGATGTGGTGAGGCAAAGAGGCTCATGTCTGCTACTCTCATCTATCAAGTGCCTTCTCATCTTGACAGAGAAAATAAGATTCAAAACACAGATAATATGAGAGACACCCTTTCTTAGACAAAATAATAGGATATGCACATTTTCTGTGCTTTATGCAATGTTTTTCTTAGATATAATGGTCTAAGCTTGGATTACCTCGCCAGAGACTCTGACTCTCTTGCTGCTGGTGGACTGGTTTGTGTGAGGGCCCATCTCTGAGGATGACCTTTTACCAGCCTCTGTGGCCCCAGGAGATCCTCCTCCAAGTCCTTTGGGTGGCACACAAATAGCAAAGTCCTCCGCCTCCTCTTTAACGTCCTGGACATGCTTATGTTCTGCAGATAAAGATATTAATGATTTCCTTGTGTAAGCAATTGTTTTCTAGTTCACATTTATGTAAACACATTTAAGTTTACAGATATAATATTAAAAGGCACGATTCCTGTGAGATTAGCAGGTCACATGATCAGATATACAGTATTGTTTCTTTTCCACCTCAATATTGAAATGTCTCTCGAGGATGCAGTTGACCCTTGTATTATCTACAAAATCAACTATCTCTGAAATAGTCCTGTGTCTAATATAAAAATGTGTGTGTGTTTTTTTAAAGCCTAATGAAAATAGTTAATATCAGTGTGATTTGGTGCAGTTGCACATACATCGATATAGGTCACAGAAGTTACCTTTCTCAAGCATCGCTTCATCTGAAACTTCTCCATGCTCAGAGGAATTCATAGCCTAGAAAAATTAAATACAAACATATAAAGTCATAGTAAAATTTCAAACACAACACACGACATCATTAGAGATAAAACAATTAGTAGATTTATTCATTATCCAGAAAGAGTGATTGACAGCAATTTTGACAATATTTCATTAATAAAATCGGTTAAGGCAAAAATGGAAAACATCTTCATAGACTCTAAGAGGTATTATCTTATCCTCGTTTTACAGGCTGCAGTACAGTTAAGGGATGTAAACTGCTCTAATAATTGTTGTTTTTTAGATTTGCCTTTACCTACGTAACCATTATATCTATTGTACAGAAAATTACCAGGTATATAAATTTAATTGCATTTTGTGAAAGCAATTAAATTTTATCCTACAAAATTGTCGCAGTAGCCGATGTAGAGATATTTGGTCAGAAATATCGTGATATTTGATCTTGCCCCTGTCGCCCAGCCCCGCTCCGAACTATTAATGTAGTTAACATATGAACATGTGGCTGGCATGCTACCGTTATGACAAACAGCATGTGATCAGCTGCGGGCAAATACCTCGAGTGGTATGCAGCTTGAACTTCCGTGCTGCCAAGAAGGTTAAACTACTGAAAAAAAACCCTGCAGCAATACAACTCGTTTTGTTTCAAAAACATTAAGTAGGTACATTTTGGACACAGACTCTACTGTGCATGCCACCGGACACTGAGTTGCCTCCTAGCTCTCCTCAAGCCTTTATTAACCAGCTACTTCCTCATTCTTCCGCCCATGAACCTTTGAACCAAAACAAGACAAACCAGCTGTGCGAATGTAACTCTTCACAAAGCCCCATCACAAGCTTGTCATTTTAACGCCAGTGCGGGTCATTGTTGATACCAATGCACGGCGTTGCTTTAGTAGTGCAACATTTTGTTTGTGAATTTTAATGACGCGGCAATGTTTGCGTGGACGAATCCCCCCTCCTGTTCTCACTCTTGTTATATATTAGCGGTAGACGCGCGTGACCGGCGCTTTGAGCTTACCTTTACGAGTCCATGCAATCCTTCGGGACTGTTAACGATGTGCTGGACATGTCTGCGGACTATCACCGTGCTTTATTTGCATGTAAATGTTGTTCTTGTTGTTGATATTTTTTTTCTCGCTCAGCTTCTGTGCTTTCTCGCGTGACGTGACGGGGCGCGCGCCTGCTGTGTCACTTCCGCACAGCTGTGAAGAGAGGACCGAAAAGTAAACCAAGACACTGTACAGTCTAAATAATGCACAATAGCCAAACTTATATTTATATATCCAAACAATAGCGCCTCCCTTTGAAAATGTGTTTAAATTACGGTCGTTGAGTTGAGCCTCACATGAGTGGCTGGACTGCAGCAGCTCGCCCTTTTATTCCTACTGACACGACTTTATAGCTTAGCTGTAGCATATCATTACTGTTTAAATTGGAGCTCATTCTCTTAGAAATAATTTCTACCATGAATGCAATTGCTTACAAATGTATATGAGTTCAATCATACACTAGTTTAAAAAAGTTATGAAAAGTAGGTTTAAAAAATTTACCATCAAGTACAATTCTTAGGTGTTTTCACTCTACCCTTTTGATATCACGTTACCTTACTTTTACTCCACTACATTTAAGAAGGAAATATCATAGTTTTTAGTTTCCCTTTATGCACATGTGCAGGCTTACAAGGTGCTTTGCTTATTAAAATGTCATCTACAATAAGCATTAAAATATATAGCGCACTGTTAAACACGAGTTAAAACACCCAAAACAATATAAATGGGCTAAAATCACCTTGGTCAACTGCAACATTAATATTATTTACATATAAATGCAACAATAATAATGATCTAGTACAGATCTATGTTACTTAATTTTTTATCTGACACATGCTATTTTACCTTTAAATACTTCAAAATAACGAGTACTCCTCTATTTAAGTTTATGTAAATGTTGTTGTCAATATGTACTTTTGCAGAAGAAGAGGTTTAAAGCAAAACATTTACCTGTAAAGGGGTAATTTTACAGAGATGTATCACTATTTTTGCTAAAGTAGTAAAAAAACAAAAAAACAAAACACCCTTTATAAAATATGTAATGCTTGGATGATTTATTGCACTTCTTGCCCTAAATACTGATTGCCCTAAATACTGATTTACTCAGGAGTTTAGCTGTTAAAAAATATGTCCAAAACAAATGATAATATATTTTGCTGACATACTGAAAGAAAAAAAAAAGGAATAAATATGTTTCAAAAGATGTTTTTGTTAAGCACCTGATTTTTATGGATATGATATTAGCATTCGGTCTTATTAAGATCTGATGGTTCCATAGACACTTGTATTACTTTTTTACGGTCTCTGGTCATAAAAGTCCAGTAAAACAAAAACAGAAGTAAGTGAGGGTGAAACTCTTGTTTTCAGAGATAATCTTTGTTCACTCACAATAT